>JAJDFF020000091.1:0-59580 GCA_021527025.2 Geoglossum cookeanum
ATAGGGCAAGAATTGGCTTTGCTAAAATTCAGTGGGGTGGGGTGATGGTGGTGCTCGCCTAGCGGCAAACTCGCCGTGTTCGGCAAACTCGCCGTCGGATACGTTAGACCGGTGAGCCGAGCCATGAGATCTGACCTCGTTTCGCTGAGAACTGAGCCGGGATTTGGAGAACTAGCAAATGCCGCTCTTAGAGGACGAAATGATTGGTTACTGAAATTCCCATGCATACTATATGTTTGAATTCGGTGTTGCTGGCGCAAGGTTCGCTACTGTTGCCACTGCAGCGGGCTCTGCCGTTGTTCTTGGAGTGGCAGCTGCGGCAGCTGTTTATTATATACCATGGGAAAGCCTCTTTGACTGGCTAAAGGGTGCCTTCTCTTGGCTTTGGGATAGGATCTGCCAGCTCTGGGACTGGTTCAAGGATTGGGTTAAAAGCTGGTTCACTAGCGGGTCCTCGGAGAAGACGACACAGGATGGTCTACCTAGGCCAATGGGTTTTTCAAGGTAGGGCTATATCATAGCACACATGTTGATAGCGATGATGACTAGTACTTGAGACTGGATTTCTATAGCTAGTTTTCTATGTTTTGCCTATTATAACAGATTGACATTGAAGTAGAAATTGCTCCCACTCCCCCGCATACTCTATTCTTCACTATTACCCTGTTGCTTAGACTTCATGGCTCAAATCACATTTAGTAATTTTGACCTTGCATCAATCCAAATCGCAAAACTTCCCATCTCTAATTGTGCCATTATCTGCCTAATACAGCGTAACCCCAAATAGCAGTTTTTAGTTACTGGAATGGTAGTTGTTCCACAGAGGATGACGAAATTCTCGTTATCTGGTGCTCCCCATGTATAGGATAAAGCCGCGTATCGGAAATCATATCCTTCTTCGAGGTTGACCACCTCCAGTTCTGTTTCAATAGTACTGTCATCCAACTCGCTTGCGGCCACCCATAACAGACGGATGGATCGTGAATCGCTTGGAATAGGAGAGGAGCGGTACAATTCTTCGGTACTGTTTTCGACCATGATGATAGGAGCTGATAATAATAGTCTGATGTAATTGTGCGAACGCCGAGGAAGCAGAAGGTTCGTGAGGCGAGGCTGGGATATCACTCGTAGCCCCCACAATAAAAGTAAATTAGTGGACAGCGCTAAACATGGGGTGAGCCATTACCTCGTGCTCAGCCTGCTCGCCCGAGCAAAAGGCGGCGTGGGGAGCTTACCTCACTGCCGCTCATTCTTCTCCTTGTAAGCAGGCGGCGAAGACAATAGACACACTACCCACCGGCACGAGCTGTAATCCACAGTACTCACCTCTGTCTCACCCAGTTGCCGGCCACTTTGAACGGTGAGCTGGGTGAGCGTGAACGTAGGCGATCCTCATACGCCGTCTCGGGGCGAGGTTTCACTGGAGAATCCCCGCAAGGCTCTGTATTCCGTCTCCGAAGAACTCACGCAAGAGATCAAATTACTAAATACACACTACAGTCTGGCATAATGGAAAGCCAAAGGGACCTCGAGAAAGGTCTGGTTCCTCCAACCGGAGACGCGCCAGCTGACGACGAGGGACCAGCAGCTATTGCGCCAGCCGGATTGGAGGCAGCTGGCGGAGAGCAACCAGCACCCGCTGCCCCAACCGGACCGGAATCAAGTGAAAGCAGGGAACCATCAGCCCGGACTCATGTTAACTTGGACGGTATCGATCTGGATGAGGAAAGTAATATATTCGAAGGTGTTTTTTTTTCGGAGGGCACAAGCCCGATTGAGTTTCCCCCAGCGGGAGATATTCTTCATACTCTCAACGAGGGGGAAGTCGTTCGGCTGTATCTCGTGGAAGGAGTCACCCAGGAGATCATCGAAAAATGCAGCAAATCCGGCGATATTAGCATTAGCAAGTTATTTGATAATCACTGCCTGAATGAGTTGACATCGACTCCGGAATCGACCGAGTATTTTTTTGTAAAGTGGCCTTATCTTGTTTTTCAAACGACTGATCAGTGGAAAATCGAATCAAGAATCATGGCGAATCGACCATGGGACTCGGAAAGCCTCATGGACCCGGGGAAACTGGGCCAAAGTCATAAATATTACGAAAGTGTGAGCCGCGTGCACCGCCCCCATGCTCCTTTGGAACTAAAGCCTCTGGAGTGGAGCGACCTGGATAGTGGCAATGAAGACGCAAGGGATAAAGGGAAGAAGCCTGGATCTAGGAGAGATGGCGGGTATCTAGTGTCAGGAGAATGCGTATCGTGTTATTTCAAGAAGGTCCCCAACGGCTTCGTTGGTAATATTTCCTCGAGGTTCTTGTAACAGGATTACCCTAGTGCTAACATGCTGCATATTAGGGTTCCTTGTCTTCGACCGACCTCCTGCAGTTAGGACCTGTGTCAGGGAGTATAGGTCAGGCGAGCTTATTTCTTCAACATCAGATATCAAACCTCGATTTGACGGTTTTGTTAATTGTTGCAAGCGATTTCGCGAGTGTTTGACAAACTACCTAGAAACCCCTGAGGCTGCATCAACATTCCGCGAAAATCCGGTGGATGTTGCCGAGAATATTCTTCTACAGCTGGCATTGGAAGATCATATGGAGATCCTCCCCAAGCTCCACTTGGCTTTAGACCGCGTGGATGAGGGCATGTCCGATAACGGGATCCTCCACAATTCCATACTTGAGTGGCGCAGATTCTTCAGTTTCTGGCGGAGTGTCCTACGGCATGACCTTAGCTCTATTGCCTACATCAGAAGAAAGCTGGAACATCCAATCAGTACAGGACACAGCGAATCATTGCGGTTGGAAAGAGAGTATTTTAAGACTTCGTTTAAAACACTACAGGAAAAGATCGAGCATGTCGAGGCACATATCAACTCTTCATTTACAGCGATTATGTCGACGATGAGCATTGTTGAGAGTCAGAGAGCAATCACGCAAGCAGAAGACGTCTCCAAGTTGACAAAACTCGCCTTCTTCTTCATTCCGCTCACACTCTCGTCAGGAATATTCGGCATGAATATCGTTGTGAGTTTTGCCCTCAAACAGCGAGCAAGCTCGTCCAATATGTGCTGCTGACCGAATGCAAACCGGGAGCCTATAGGAATGGCAAAACAAGCTCAAAGCCTCACTCTGGGTCACCGTCTCTCTAGTACTTATTCTTGTCGCCTACGCCGCTCTCTACTTTGGCCAGATTAGACTTTTATTCTCACGCAGACCATCAAACCGTGAGAACCTCTACGGCAATGGACTGTCCAAGAGTCTGATTTACCAATTTAACCTGCTAAAGTACTTCTTCCGACTCGGCAAGAGGGTCTTGACAAGGGTCCCGACATTCACTATGTATATTATCATATTGGTTAGCATAGTCGTGGGGATTTTGATGCTCGCGATGAGGACACCCTTTTCGCCTGATGACAAGGCTAAAATGGGATTTGGGCTCGGAGTAGTATTACCACTGATGCTGCTCATCTGGCCCATATGTCTACATTCTTCGGAGCGGTCACATAAGGCAAAGTTGATCGCAGTACTTATATTAGGGATTGTCATAGCATGCGTTATGGTGAGTATTTGGAGGATATTTGTATACTCTCATTACTCCACTAGCAAGAAAGTCTCGCTATCAGTGCTCCTGACAGTTTTCTTACTATGTTTCTTCTCGTTAATCATTCTCCTCGTGTTTGCTAGCTCAGAGGCCATCGAAGGCATCCTTTTCTGGGTCGCAATTATATTGGGAATTGTAACTTCAGCTTGGATGGTCTGGGCAATCGATCACAAGACTGATTTATCAAATGGTGCTAAGATTGGGGTCAGTTTTGTCATTGTCATCATTAGTCCTGGTGCACTCAGTTTCCTCTTCTCCTATCTCTTCAGCTATCTCGCTGGCTATCTCTAAGTTGCTAGCAAAAATAAACCCAATAAATTCAAAAATTCGTCGCGGCGATTTTTCTCTATAATTTATGTTACCCTCGGAGGACAAATTCCTTAGCTCTATTATACAGTCGGACCTGGTTATAAGAATATGGCCAGGCTAGAGAGGCATATCTTCTCACAAAGGGAACATTCTTACGATAGAGTACGAGTTACCAATAATCAAACCCTTTCTAACGCAGTCCCGAGCCTCTCCCCTCTAAATCTCTACAACTCACACAGAAGACAAAAAATGTATTTATCTATATACATACCCACGACCTCGCTACTCCCGAACCAGCAGCAAGTCTCTATTATCGAGACTACCTTTTTTTATTCTTGTTCCTTTCTTTTCTCATCTAGTCCAACAACAACAACAACATCTCCTCCCCCCTTATTTGTGTTCTTGCAAAACAAATATGGGGGAGCACTTATGGTTGGGCCACACAGAAAAAAAAATAAAAAAATAAAAAAATAAAAAAAATAGCGGGGGCGGGATGATCAGGGGGGCCAGCGCCAGGATTTATTTGTTTTCAATGAATTTTTTTTTTTTTTCTTTATGGTTTCAACCAACTATTACAGTAACAACCAATACTACCACCACAACAAACGGGCCTGTGGCTTTTTGCCAACTACTACGAGTTGCTTGCTACAGGGCTGTTCAAAATACCTACAAGGTAGTAAGTACCTGGTGAACACATACAACTCATCGGGGATCAGTCTAGATAACTTCCCAAAATCGAACCCAAAGGTGGGGATCATAGCTGTGAACACCTTTTTTCCCCTGACCAATTGCTTATTATGCCTAGCGCAGCCTAACTTGGCAAGAAATAGAGTGCACTACAAGGCTCATCATGATTTCCCTATTGGGTTCTGGATTTTGTAGGATAATATACTTCTGTTTTTTTTTTTTTTTTTTTTTTTAAAGTTAGCTTGTTAAATTCATCAGTTGTAGCTTGATGCAAGTACTGCCGGGAGTTTTCGCTGGTTGGATGAGTAGACCGTAGAAAGCCTCCCGGCATAGCGCGATGCTCTAGCGTATCTTAGCACGTAGCACCCCGTATCAGCGAATGTGTAATTTACTGTATTCTATAGTGCTGTGATCAGCACCTCCAGACTGGTCTCTAAGAATAGCTGTGGCCCATGGCGGCAAACCCCCTATGCTGATTCTTCCCCCTTTCTCGTCTCGCTAGGGGCTATAAAAAATTGCCTGTCGAACCATCCTCTAGTCCCCCTCTATATTAAACATGAATTTCGCCCTAGGTGTTCTAAGTAGTACTGTAGAAGCTGGCTGGCTCAAAACTCCACAAAAATCTTTTTGACTGGCACTAGCACGGGCAGGCAGGTAGGTAGGTAGGTAGGTAGGTATGGCGGATTACAATTTTTTTCTCTAATGTTTGCTAAGAGTCTGTTTTCAGTGCTGCGAGAGAGAGAGAGATGGTAGACGGCTTTGCAAGCCGGGAGCGTGGTAGATTGGTAACAGTTTTCAAAAGTGCAATTGCAGAAAAGACGAGTTAACGATCCCAAAACAGAAAACAAATATCTACGCGTACTTCCACTCTGCATGTAGAGTGAATTCCCCATCTAGACAGGTAGATACAGTCTCCATGCGCGACCCCCTTACGATCCCTTGCTCCTTATCAGACTGCCCGCAGACGCTGTAGGTGTCCGACCCGTCCGCGGCTACCGGGCTCTGACACTGCGCGTCTAAGTCGGGTTTCACGCCGCAGCCCTCCATCTTTAGTGAGCATGTATGCTGCGTGTCTTTGGACCACCCGCAGCAGATTATCTCGGAAGCCGCCACGGCTGTTGCGCAGTTGGTGACTTTGGGGAGAGGAGGCTGGGTGGCGGTGACGGGCTCACAGTCGCAGCCATTGTTTTCGCCTTGGGTACAGCGGTTGCCGCTGGCGCCGCCGAAGCATGTGTCGCATTTTGGCTTGGGGTTGTCGGGGCAATACTGTGGGAGCTCGCTGCCGTCTGTGAAGTCGCTGTGCCTCTTGCCGTCACCATTCTTCGACCGGTAGCCTATCTGGAAGAACTCATAATCGTCGGGCCCGTTTACTGTGTGGTTGGGATTGGGAGTTAGATGTATGTAGAGGGGTTTTTAAGGTGCTCTTGGGACTTACCCCAACCAGTCTTATTCGGGTTGTAATCTGTGCACTTCTCAGTTGCGTTCATCAGCGAGTCCCAGCAATCTTGCTGCTGTGCGCCTTGGGAGTGTGTTCCACGATAGGCCCATGCTTCGACGTTGTTAGGCAGCGAGATGGCGATTTCGCAACCATCCCCGTCGGGGGTGGCGAAGACGCTCTTTGACGGGATGTCAGGCGGATTTTCGCATTTGTCGTTGCAAAGTGCTGCGGCACGCATTAGCCTCAATCAAAGTGTAGGAGCAGGGTAAATTCAACGTACTCTCGCGCATTGTATAAAGTAGATCCCTCGGTTTTCGGATGTTGTTTTGAGTCTTGACATTTCCAACAAGCAAACCGGCATTGGTGGTACCGCATTTGGGGTCTTTACTGGGGTTACCCCTTGGCGTGCCTGGGTTGCCGCCGCTGCCGCTGGCCAACTTTGCTAAGAACGCGTCCATAGCTAAGAGCTCGAGCTCATTGAAAGGACTATATTCTGGTTCAAAATCAATGAGATCGTAGCAGCCACACTCTTTATACTGGTTGTTTTTGTCCGAGATCTGCAGGGTCTTAGTACATTTGACGCTAAAGGTGGAGTATTATTTAGTTACCCCTTTGCACTTTTGTTCGCCGTCGTTTCCCCCGCAGTCATCACATAGGATGTATTTGGGACATTCACCGTCCTTACAATCACATCCCTTATGGTCGCCGGTAGTGCATTTCTTGTCGCTATCACCTTTGCATGTCTGGTCAGAGCATGTAGGCTGGCTGTCTCCAGTAGGACATCCATCATCACAAGGACCTACACAATGAATTAAGAGTGGTTCCACTAGCAGAGGAGAATTAATAAGACTAACAATTAGCCTGATCTCCAGAAGAGCACAATCCGGCGGGGTTAGCACCACCGCAATCTTTGCATTCCTCTTTCGGGTTTGAGCAAGCTTTATCATCTTCTTCTGAGCCGTCGGGTTTTCCCTCAGGATGGACTAAGCTTGCGGCTGCGCCAAGCTGCGCCCAATCTGCAAATAGTGTCAGCAGAGAGCACTGTTGATTCGGGGCAGGTTGCCATTTACTTGCTAGGGCCCAAGCTACACCGCCAGCAAAGATCGCAAGAGCAGTCTCATGTCCATCCTCGGACGTAGTAACGGTAGTTGCTGATCTTAAATCCTTGTATTTGTCAATTGTAGTCGCAGTAAAAGTTGCCGTGACAGGTTGTCCGTTGATTGTAGTGGTTATTATCTCGCTTTTACCGTTCGAGCCACTTCCATCATCGCACGCGCAATAGAAGCCGCATCCAGGGCTTGGACAGTGATCTTGGGGACCATTGAGCAAGATATTCCGGCAGTGCCCTGTACCATCGTTCCCACCACAATCTGAGCATTTTTGCCCCTGCCGGCAGATTTGGAAAGGGACTTGATTTGTTGGTAAGGGACCATTGGTCTCATTCGGGACAGGGTCACATTGGCAAAACGTGCCACACCCCCCATCAGGGCAGTTCACCTGCGGTCCATTGAGCAGGATCTAGTGAGAATGGCTTTGTTAGGGATACCACAGAAGCGGGATAGGGAGGCACTCTGGAATTACGTACCGTGTCACAATATCCCTGGATTTTTGTATCCCCTCCACAGTCTGGACACTTTTGCTTCGCTCTTCCCAGCGCTTCAGGGCAAACTTGAAAGGGGACTTGAGCCTGCCTCTCATTGAGCTCGTGGGGGACAGGCGCAGGGGTCCTGACCGGCAGCCCTGCGGCATTTTTGGCGTCTCGAGCAAGAGCAGAAGGGGATGCAAAGGCAAAACCTGAAATGCTAGCTGCGGTGACGACGAAAGCGAATGGCCAACGCATGATGGAACGACCCCTAATGGGAGGAAACTGAGGATGGACAGGAGAAGATTGAGAGAGCTCAACAGACAAATGCAGCGCGCAGAGCGGGACTTAAAGATTCTCGCAGCGCCCCTGCCTTCCGCTTCATCGCCGCGCTCCTCTGCAAGGACAGGCTTGGGAGAGCTGTGCGGCAGCTGGAACAAGAAACGGCCGTTGTCGGTCAAGAGTCTCACGTTAGGTGACGCCCACGGGGCAGTTCAAAAGAGATGAGAGCAGAGCCATGGTTAGTGACACCAGAGTGCCGGTTGGCTTAGAAGAGCGGGGCCCGAAGTCCGCCGGAATTCCAGTAATGGAATGCTATGACATTCCATTATCCTTAGACTCGCCCATCAAGCGGGGCAGAGCCCCCATTCCACTCATCGAGGCCGAGTCCCCTCCAATCTCGCCCGACGGCCGTACGCCCGCCGGCGGACCCCAGTGTTTACAGTGGGATGTGGAAAGCATGTAGTTTTGTTTTTCGCTCGGCGCTCGGTGTGGCTGTGGCATATTTCCGCTGCGAGCCCTCCGCGTGGTATAGTACATGTACTAGGTCGTAAGTGTTGGGGCGAAGCTGGCGTGGAATTCGCTTGAGACCGTCTAGACGCTTACGACCTCCAACTGTACTGGAGGCAGCCCTACCCGCCAGGAGGTTTGCCAGGAGCTTGTTTAACCATATCTCGCCTGGGTATCCCCTGAGGCACAAACCCAGTCCTTCCTCACCACTGCCATCAAGGGAAATTGGCGCGGCCGCGCTTCGTGAGCATAAAATCGAGGTTTTCGCCCTACGCTTCCATACAAAACCGGGAGATGGCGTCTTGCGAGATTAAACTTAGTACTGAGACTCGGCCTCATGAAACTCGCTGGGAGTGCAGCAATACAAATAAGTTGGGGGTCAATCTTCATCGTATGGCCAAACTCTGCCGCGTAAGCCTACGACATCCCGCTCTAACCCAAAATCCAGCTCTAGGTGAGCAAACAAACCCGCTAATCCCTTAAAGTGCCTCCCTCATTATCGGGCCTCACACCGGAGGAATGCCTCCGCAATGCCCGAAATGGGGCTTAGGCTTGTCCGTATGTTCCACAACCTTGCTTCAGTGCATATATACTCGAGCATCCTCCCCAATGATGGCATTAGGCGTTGTCCGGGCGTCCAGTCAGCCTCTCGATCTTCCTCGCATTTTACCCCCTTTCCTTTTCCACCTCTTCCTTTAAGAAACCTCTCAGCATGCGTTCTCTCGCTATCATTGCCCCTTGTATCGCGCTCATCAAGCTTGTCCAAGCCGCCGACTTTGTCTTCCATGAATCGTGTTCAACCAGGTCCAAAGCCGAACCGGCTTTCGATGAAGCTTTAAAAATGGCAACAAGAGCGGCGGAAAGGATACGGGATGGGAATGATCAGGACACTGAAGACCTCTTTAGAACAATCTGGAAGGCATCCCGCAATGAAGAGCCGAAACCATTAAGTAAACATTTAACAGTATTGTGATGTAACGGCGGCACTGACTATTACAAGACGTATTTACAGCCATAGCCGGCCTCCAAAAAGGGAGTCCCGGAACGGCCGCCACGGTTGTGGTATTCTGTGACAATGACAGCCGCTGGGTAGAGGCAAAGAGTCCGGAAGGAAATGATGTCTGGTGGGATGAGACGATGAAGATAGGAGGCAATAAGGTTCCAGGTTGCAAGCGCGGAACCGGCGCCCTCGGTGGTGACTACTCCCATTCAAACCTCCTAACCACCGTAATCCACTAATGTTGGCGTACCATTATAGTCACATATAGCAACAACAAGAGTGGCCGGTCGGGTATCACACTATGCGATACCATCTTCAAACGCCCGTACGCTACAATTCAGCAAATTATTGACAATTCTCCAAATGGCGATCTTGCTAGTCTTGAAGGCGAGGGCATTACCGATTATAACGTGGTTTCGCGCACCGCACTCCACGAGCTGGCCCATGCATACCCTGCACGTACACATGGGAGTGAGTACAAGCCCTCCGGGCTCCATCTCCAAATCACGCAGAATGAGGCTAACCCGCCCTGGTACCAGATAACGTTGATAAGGGCTATAAATGGGCTAATATCTTCCCCATGCCCCGCGCCGACTCCTTATCGAACGCAGACAGCTATGTCAGTCCCCCACGCCCCTATATTATATATTCACCACCCCAAGCCCCCTACCACTAACATCCCCGTATAGGCGTACTTCGGCCAAATATCCTTCATGAAAAACCACAGACTATCCACCGACGCTGCCGCACGGGAGAAGGGAGTTATTGTGCGGGTCCCGCCACCAGCGACGAAGCGCTCTACATCCCCCAACTGCCGCCGTATGGATGTCCGCCGCGTAGATCCAGATTGTTTTACGTAGAATTTGGACCAAGGGAAGGGATCTATGAACACAAGACAAGCAAAATACACTCACTCACTCACACACCCTTTTCTTTTTTGGACGTTATTCTTAAGTTTCCCCTAAAGCGAATTGCAAAGCACTTAGACCCCGAATATAAAAAATAAAAAATAAAAACTTTCCAGAAAAGATAGATTAAAAATTCCTTGATTACCGCCGCTCTATACTAAGCAGATGATGGGTGTCGGGTTCGGGCGATGCTAGTGATGAAGGAAGGAAGGAAGGAAGGAAGGAAAGAAAGATGAACTGTCTTGTCTAGCGCAGTGGGTCGGGCCGCCCACAACATAAGGAAAACTCTTAACTTGGTTAACGAGAAAATTTAGTTTAAACCATAATGCTGCTGCTGCTGCTGCTGCTTTAATAGCCTTTTGGGTGTAGCCCCCCCCACCCCCACAAGTAAGTTAGCCGGTCCCAACTAACCAAAGATTTTTTTCGTGTTTGGTTGGAGATTGCCCGAAGCGAGACCGAGTTAAGTCTCTCTCTATATATATATACAAAGGGGGGCCAGTTACTGTACTAGCTAGAACAACCCGGCGCGGGTACCTACCTTACCTACCTTGCAGCCAACCTTGCGGCCAACCTCTTTTGTTTTTTTGGTTTTTTTTTTTTTAAGTGTACGTACATACCAGCGCGGGCATTCTTCTACTTATATGATAGTTTTTCTACTACTACTACTACTACTACTACTACTACTACTACTACAACTACTAAAAAGTTCTCATAATTCCAAATAATAAATTTTTTTTTTTTTTTTTTTTTTTTTTTTTAATTTCGTTGTTTGTTGTTGTTGTCGTATATTAATCCCAAATACGTCAAACACCTCTTTGTTTTTTTTTTACAAATAACTCCGCGCACAACCCCGTGGAGGCTTAGACAATTGTGCGGTGGGTGGGCGGAAGGGCGGGCTCTAGCCGGGGCCGGACTTACGGTTAAAACAACCGTCTCTGTATAAGCTAAAGCGAGTTCCGCGAAAACTAAGGGGGGGAAGGTAAACTTATCGTTACACACACCCTCTATTTTTTTTTTTTTTTTTTGTTGCCGGCCCCCTAGAACACACCACCCCGCCGAAATTCCAGTTCAAGATAAGTAAAGGTTATCCGAACAAGCTAGCTAGCTTACTGACTATATATATATATATATATATATATATATTTTTTGCTCACCACTTCTCCCCTTCCTCCCCAAGTGGAACTACATACTGTGGAGAGTATCGGGGCCGGTGGGTAGGGTGCTCAATGCTCTGCTTCATGTGCCTACATGCTACGGAAAAACGAGCGGCAGCGAGGTAGGTAAGCTACCCGCGCCAAGAACTCTAGCTAATTGCCCGGCTCAGATTCTGCCTCCACAATACCTACAGCACACAACACACACAACACACACACACCGTTTTTGCCTTTTATTAGGCTTATGTTCTATGAAGACAAAGACAAGACAAGATAATAAATAATAATAATAATAAAATAACATATAAAAAAAGAAGAAAAAAAAGTTTTTTATTTTTTTTTTTTTTTCCCCCGACTAGATGTACCTCGTGGGGGTTGGGCGGGGAGCAACTTGTGTTTGTCGTTTACATCACACATATTGTGGGGGGGGGGGGGGGCCCCCATGAAAAAAAACAAACCCCCCCCCCCCCCTTTAGGGTTAACTAACTATGTAACTTGCTGGAGGTAAAATCCCCCCCCCCCCCCTCTCTCTACATGCGACAACAAGTCTATATTATATATAATCTTTAATTTTTGGTAGGGCTCCACACACACAAACTAGATGGGAGAGGAGGGTGGAGGAGTAGTAGTAGTAGTAGTAGTAATAGAGCTAAAGAAAGAGAAAGAAGGGGGGGGGCCCAGCCAGTTGTTGCAAGCTATCATCACTAATTTTAATTTTGCAGAGGGGGTGTGTGTGACGATATACTACTACCGACGCCCCCCTATTTCTAACAGCAGCCGAGGCAAAGGCTTGGAATTCGCCCCCCCTATGTACCCACCCTCAGTAAGAAGAGTAAGGCAGATTTGCGAGCGATACATTACAATTACAAAAAGACAATGAGGATGGATTCTAGTAGAACCGATCGCTGGCCTTCTGATGCACACCCCCCCACCCCCCTAGATTGCCCTGCGCCCAAACTCGTCATCAGACTCGCACATCCAGCCGCAATGCCATTACACCCTAAGCCTAAAAAACTCATCCTCCAGCGCCTGGCCGCTAGATGAATTCGATCTAGGGGTGCTGTATTCTTGGCGATGCTACCGATTACAAAGCTGGTGTAGGATCAAATGAAGAATTTATAAACGACAAGACCTGCCTGCTAGGGGCCCAAGAAAGGGCGGAGGCAACAGTCTTTAAGCTGCATTCTGTAAGGCACCGTGAGGTGGAGGATGATGATGACGTAGCTAGATGGTTGGAATTAGGCGATCTGATTGCGCAGCACTAAGCGGCGAGAGTACAAAGTGGAAGAGCGCTCAAAATAGCGCTGGAGCATCCCGAAACGGCCGCCGGAGCATCAAGATCCGGGCGCTCTTTCACCACTATCGAGGTCGATAATATGGATGCTGGTGGTGGATTTCCCGGCCTGGTTCAGCCACCCTTCCACCAGCAAAGTGTCCTCGCTTGGCGCATCCTGCTGCCTTTCCAGGAGCTACAAGAGAACAATCTCTTCCAAGTTATCCTCATTTTCTGGCCATGCTTCACCATACATGATGCCGTGTACGTAAACATGAGTAATAAGCCTGTATCCGCCTTCAACCGGTCGTAGTGCCAACGGCATTTCCAACCCACGGACGATTGCAATTCTGTCGCCTGGTTCGATTGAAACGGGCAAAGGGTCTGGTGCGGTTCCGATATAGTGGTTTTCGGTGAAAAAGAGGCATTTCTTCTGCGAAAAAGCCATAACTTGAGAATGAAGATTGAAACCTGGACCGCTAAATGCAAGGTGAATGAGTTTTTCTTGAGGGACTTGTTTCATTACCTCACGCAGAAATATCTCGTGCTCCCGCGGTTGACTGGGTATCGAACTGCCAGAACCAGAGCGCCGAAGTGCACATGCTGTAGTGTCCAGTTCTCCGAGAATCATGGTATTGTACCAGTGATCAAAGGAGTCGTCTTTGGCAGCATCCGCGTTGCACTGGGGATTGTCCACCACGAGTGTCCGCTGAAGGGCTTCTCTTGTGGGTTCCCCTGTTGGACAATCGGACCACTGGCTGATCTCTACCCAACTCTTCAAAACCGAATAGCCCCTGTGGTTGAGACGCAGATACTTCAGCTGTTATTCCTGAATCAGGATCCCCGAGGCTCAAACTCTCCCTTGCGTTTCCACCACGGTGCAGGAGTTCTTTAGCTATGCTGTCCAGATTCGGCATGGGGTGAGCGGGGAAGATGATTGTGTCGAAAATTTTGCCTACGAGGACCAAGCCAATGCCATCTTCCGAGAACGACCATTTCGCATTGCGCTGTCCTGAAGCCGCAAAGCGAGACCGAAGAAGGCCATATCTGGGGTCGCCTTCATCCCACCCATCCTCAGCAAGGTCAGGAACCCATGAAGACAGTCCATTGCGACGTCGATCTGATGGAGCATGATACAAAATGTATAAATTCTTGTCATAGTTGATGCAAGATATCACTGCTTCTCGGTAGACGTCTTCGATGAGCCGAGAATAGTCTGGAGCAGGAAATGGTATCTCAAGTTCCTTGAAGAGGCCATACAGAGCAAAAACCTTATCTCTTGGGTCCGTAGACTTCTTTCTTCGAGCGTTAATGAAGACCGAAAACACCAAAGGGTCATTGTGGAGGTTGCCAGGGTTATCATCGAACAATGCCTTGGCGCCTGGATATCGCCGTCCAGCGAGGTAAATGGTAAGCTGTTGTTGCAAGGACATAGCTTCTTTCCAGTGACCCCACTTGTATTTTGCGGCTTTGAGCGCATCCACAGCAATCACGAGACGTAGCCAAGGTATTTGGATATTCCCACAACGGAGTACTATCCTGCCCATCCAGGAGAGCGTGGATTCTTGAACTGTCCACATGCGATGGAACCAAGAACGGTGGAAGAGAGCACTTAAAGGGTCTTCAGATTCGCGCTTCACCTCTGGAGCGTCGTGAGAAACGAATTCGTTATGTCTCACCCCAATCAGCAGTTGACGGACTCACTATCGGAAATTTCCTGTGCCTTTTCACGAAGTCGCCTTTGAACGTGCCGCCGATCCTCCGTCGTATTGCCCTTCGCCAAGTTGGCTATCTCCATGACAAAATCCAAGGCGAGTTTGATCCGAATATCGCTCTTACCAAGCCAGACAACCACTCTTTTGGCACATTTGTAGATCTCACCCATGAGGGTCACTTGTGTATTGCGCTCTTCAACAGCATCGCGGCTCTGATCAATACAGATGCTATCGATCCACAACTTGGTCGTTTCCGAGGGGTCTCGAAGCTCACGAAGCGCCGCCTCGCAGTTAGCAGTGACCAGAAGACCGTCACTGTTGCATCCAATCTCGCAGCTCGGCATCTGGGAGTCCCTGCGAAGGTCAGCGTGGGTGCGTCTCACTTTCAGTACTAGAATAAAGACTAACCAAGCATACGAGAGCGCAGTATAATCTCCATCCCATTTCGGATGATCATCTAACGAAATGGTATCGAGTTGGCATCGGATTGGCGCTGCTGAGTCTTCCGCCCGGGCCAGATGGATGATCCGAATGTGTCACGGATGTTGGAGCGGGGCGTGGTAATACTGGCCAGGCATACCGACTGCTCTACAACATGCTGTGCGAAGAGCGCGACCACCCCAAGATTGACGCGAACGGATACAAAACGAATTAGCGCATCGAGTCGGAGGCCTGTGCAGCTACGACTGTCTTCATTGAGGAGAGGCGTGTGGATTCTAGGCGATGGACAATCGATAGCAACGTGCTGAGCCACAATCGCCAGCCGACACGAAACAGCTCAGCAGATGTTGCTAACTCCCAACAGCAGACTTCCTCGTTTGATCGCCGCCCCTGTAACGATTGTGTTCTTAATTACCTAATGTTGATTCAACTCTCACTCGCACGTCAGTCAGTCATCAAGGCCGGTAGTATCGACGACGATGTTCAATTCATCATGTCCACCTGTTCGTGCTCGCGATGAAAGGCGCCCTCCACCTTAAAGGTGTATGTTATTTAATGTCTCCCCTACATTAGCTTTATAATCACCGCTAACTTGGATGCCAGTTGAACAAAGGCGATCGGGAAGCCGCTATCCGCAGCCTTAGAGACTCGGAACTCATCGGTACGAACCCCATTACTCACGGTTCAATATGTCCAGAATTCTGACCTATCTAGCCTCGCCATTCAATTCTTCACTTCTCGTTGCGAAATAGTCATTGGAGCCAACTGAAATTCCAGTGGCACCGCGAAGCGTCACGCCTCAGAGCCTTTCACCGCAACTACCTAGAACTCCTAATATCAACGGCACTCCACGCCCACCTCAACCACCATTTACGCAATCACCTCCGTCGAGTGGGCAAGCCCACTTACAAACCCCCAACCTCGCGGATGCATCTGAGTCGGAACTATCGACGGTCCCAAGTTGTTCTGATAGAGTTAACCACGCCGCCGAACCGCCGGCAAAGAAAGTTCCCCTTCCGCCACCTCCAAGATCATTTCCAGATCTCCCCGGGGTGTTCCCGTCTGTGGAGGCGAATGGAGCTATGACTGGAGCAGGTTTATCAATTCTATCACCTCCAGCCGCAAGATCCAGCCAGGATCCACTTGACCAACCTGGTTTTTCACCACCGGATGAGAAATGGGATTTTACATTAACCACAGCAAGTCTTCCCCCTGGCGATCTCCCTTTCTCATCGGAGGAGGGAAGACAATCTCCATTTTCACCCAGACGTCTCGTTTCGGGTCTTCAAAGTGGGCTTCAGAATACAAATCTTAGCATTATCCCACATTCTTCCAGGAACGAGTTGTCAGAAGAGAGTTCGGTGCCAGTCTGTGGTTTCCCATTAATATTCTATGCCGCTGTTACGAACGATCCAAATATTCTCCGAATGTGGGTCGAGTATGGAGGCGACGTCAATGCCAAAGAGCCAAGGACCGGAATCCCTCTTCTCGCCTTTACCATTCTCAGGAGCTTGTCTTCCAATGAGGACATAACAACGGTACTAATGACTCTCTTGAGTCTAGGAGCTGATACCTCCGTGTTTCCCAGGACGCTGTATTTTCCTTGCATTGATGATCCTATCGATAAATTATATCTTGATCTTCGGTATATTGACCTCAAGGAGCCCCAAAAGGCATGGTGCAGAGAATGGGTTTTCGCAAATCTTGCGACTTCGATCAACCTCAAACAACGCTACTTTCTAGAGAAGACATCCCAAGACAAAGGCCCATCCAGCCGCCAGAAGCAGGTTACTCGAATTCATGATGCCGCTGCCTTGCTCGGAGTGAAGCACTCCCTAATTGGCTAGTCGTCGGCGACACGGGCGGTATCTGACACGCTCATAAAGCGCACCGCCCTTCCAACACCGAAGCCACTGGTCATGGTATTCACAGGTAGGCATCTTACACTCAAGTCTCATCCATAGACTACCGTACCAATTTCATGCACTAACACAGACACATAGGGCCATCTGGGCACGGTAAAACAGAATTAGCCAAACAAATGGGAACCCTTCTGAACCTCGAGATCGAATGTGTTGACTGCACGGAAATGAAGCACAAAACTGATCTCTTTGGACCCAAATGACCCTACATCGGCCACGAAAAGGGATCTCCCCTGAACAACTTTTTATCTCGGATGAACAAGAAACGCTGCATCGTGTTCCTCGACGAGTTTGAAAAAACTACCACGGAGGGCCAGAGTGCTCTTTTTGTGCTCTTTGACGAAGGTGATTGATAGAGCTTCGCCTAAATCGTAGTCCACTGTTAATGGCTTTGACAGGTCGACATGCCGATCGAAGGACTCGCCAGGAAATTGATTGTTCTCAGACAATATGGGTCCTTGTCACGAACGCGGGGGATCACACTATCCTCGACTTATGCGAGGTGCATAAATCCGAGTTGTTCGAACTCAATGAACCGGTCTGCGAGAAAGCGTTAATACTCGATCCAACAACGAGAATCAAGTTGACATCAGGGTTTGGTATAAGTTATTCATCCTGATACCTCCCCATTTTGATGATCCATGCTCTCAAATAGAACCGGCTTTCCGGTCGCCTATCCGTTGTCATTCCATTCCTACCATTCTCTCCCGTCGAAGCGGCCGTCGTCACGCACAAATTCGTTCTCAAACTCAAAATAAAAGCCCTCGAATCCGTAAAAGTGTCAGGCAAAAGACTCGTTGGCAATGTCGTTCTCGAACTAGTGCGGGATGGGAATATACGCCGACTCATCGCGGATGAAGGGGTTTCTAGAAGTGTCCACGATTACGTGCTCAGTTTTGCCGTTTAAATGTGTCCTTTGCTCCCCCAGCACTGGCCCGCGCTGCCTGGAGTTACTCGTACTCGCCTCTCGTTTCCTAATGCGAGTTCTCTGATCCCACTACTTTGCGCCTATTGAACAAGCAAAAGCCGCTCGCTTCACGGAGCTGGACTCAGCTGGTGATTGGTCGTACCGCAAGGCGTTCCAGCGTCCAATGTGAGCTAGGGGGCGCGACATCTCACCTGGTATCTCGCGTCTTGCAGCATCCACGGCGCTAAGGTTGCATGCTACTCTGTTCTGATAGGCGCATTAGACAGCGAATCTTCGTATATCCTACCGTATCTGCAAGCCACGATCAGCGAAGGATAACCTCCTCAGCTCAGCCTGATGGATAAAAAAATTTTTGTTGAAGACAAGACTCTGTATATAGGACTTGGAAACCTCAACCTCACCACAAGACACTACCACAACGCCCATGGATAATAATACAGGACCACAAGTCACACCTGCCACTACTCACAGCGATGACAACAATGCTTCTAGATCGGCACACGCGAACTCTTCTGGACGCACAACAGATCCTGGGAACCCATATTACAGAGACCCAAAACCTCCAATCCGCGACCAAACCGCTGCTCTAGCTTCGCCTCGCTACGAAGATGGTATTGACGTCTCTGTGCTTCGAAAGCCTGGACACAAATTTGATTGTGCTCATTCCCTTGAGCAAGAACCATCTGCAGACGAGCAGATTTACTTTGTAGAGGAGAGGTTCAAAGAGCAGCCCTCGTCCAATGTGAGACGGTGTTATGTCCAGCTAGTACCCCCATGTATTTATCCCGTAGATTCAATCTTTACATGAGTTCATTCATCCACACACCCCTCAGTCCAACATCTAAACAGGTAGATGATTCGAGGGAGGTGGGACTCTTCCTTGATGGACAAGGCGATCGCGCGATTGAGCGACTATTCCGCCTTAACTTCTACTTAGCGCGACAGGCATTGTTCGAAGACTACTATAACATATACTATATACATGTACAAGTGGATGACCTTGAGCACGTGAACAGACGGATCACCCGGGGGTGAGCTTGCCACGGATTTCTGTTATCTTGGCTGCCATGCGGCCTGATTAGGTACTCATTTCCATCTTCAATACAACCTCCTCTTGACTATCCAGAAGTCCGCTGGAGTCCTGATGTGTGCGTTGGTGCAGTCGGCTTAAGCGTAGGTATGCACAGCTTCTTCCTAGAAGTCTTCGGACACCTTATGCTCGCTATAAACAGCAAAGTGTCCAAAGACTTCGAAGAAGAGGGAAGCTGAGCAAAAAACGCCCGTTGCACAAAGATTTTCCCAGCGCATCCACCGTAACATCGAGTGCACTCGTATCCCTAGATATCAGAGGGTGAGGTCGCTTGAATCCTAGCTTTTTGCAGCCCTCATGATAGATATTTTGGCAAAACGGACGGGTAGAGAGTATAGGGCACGGTTGGTCAGCGTTCACCACACTTAGATGCCATAAATGAGCCTGAGTCCCGCCAGCTTCTAAACCCTCCCCATCCCTCCCAGTGAAGCGCACTTCCGCAGATAGACACCCTCGGGCCACCCCCTCTTTCAGAGGAAAACCTGGTGAGGTCCAGGCATCAAAAGGTGTCTTACATAACCGTCCGGGGGAGGGAAAGAACAAAGAGAACGGAGCCGAACCCATTAGGAAATTCCGAGCCCTCAGAAAACACGTCCCACGAACACTTCCAGGCGAGAACTCTGCAAACATGTTCGTCCCTGCTGCGCGGCAGTATTTTTAAATAGGGGGAGGAAAAACCGCATGGGGAGACGTCCCGCCGGTGAGATTCAAAAATCTGGGACTATTGGGGCATCACACTATACGCCCGTGGAAGAATACGCCGAAATGGGCGAGCCAGCAGAATCCTACGACCAGACGTCCCTCTCTAGCCCTGCAAGCGGCGACCACTCCTACGCCTGTCCGACTGAATCTCCCGCCTCATCGATCGACCCGTCACAGCTCTTCGCCAACAACGACCTTCATGTCAGCCACGCCACCTACCGCTCCCACTCAGAACCCGCTTCTCCTAACACTACACGCAACCAGCCACACTCCCCTACAGCGTCCCCTCTTATGCAGAATCAAGAGCCGCCCCCCTCAGGAACTATCTACCACTCCCCGCAACAACAACTCCAACGAAGCTTTCCCCCCACAAACCCACCCCTCCAAACAACGCCCCGCCACTCCTACCTTCCCGCACACGATGAGAGTCCTCCAAACCGCCTACGAAGCCATCAGTACCCCTACCACTCCGGAATTCCCCAGAAACGCCCTCTCCCCCCAACTTCAGCCCCTATAACCTCCCCTCAGCCCCTAAACCCGAACCCAACGCAGCACCAATTCCTAGCATACCAAGACCAAACCACTCTCGTTCTGGGCTTGCTAAGCCACCTCGACCGCCTCACCAAAGAATGCGAAGAAATGAGAGCCTTCATCCGTCTCGGCTACAGCAACGATGACACGGCAGTGGGTCTGCGAAGACAAGTTGAGGGGTAAGTACCACAGCTTCCTCCTCCCTCACGACCCAGCCATCCACGCTAAACAACACCCCCATCGCATAAAGAGTCCGCCTCCGCCTCCGCAACCACAACCGGCTCGCCACCGAACTCAACGAGCTCCTAAAGCCCCTCCCCCTATCCAATGGCAAAACCCCGCAAGCAGCCCCGCAAACGGGCTTGCAGATCCAAGCTCTAGATCGTTCGTGTTTAACCCCCCCCGCCTCTCTCCTCCTCCTCTCCCTCCTTAGAAACCACCCTCAAAACTAACAGAATATGGCTAACTAATAAAAAACAACCCGAGGAAATAGACCAGACAATTGGAAAAATACTTGATCTATACGACATCCCCTTTGTGCCTACAATGTTTTTGCACGAAAAAAAGACGCTATACCTGCGTTTTATCGGAGCGAGTCGTGCGCTTATGCACCGGGTCCTGGATTGAGCGGTTGAGTTTAATGAGGGTGGGAGAGCGAACTATGGCATTCCTCTTTCTTTTGTCTCTTTTTGTGAGTGTATGGAGTCTTTAAAATAAAATGGGGGAAAACTAGACAAGGCGAAAGAAAAGAGGTGTTTTTTTTTTTCCTTTTCCCTTTTCTTTTCCTAGACAAGAGAGATTTAGAGGTTTACTAGTTGGATATCCCTATTTTATCCCTCTAGTCCTTTGTAAATTATATGCCCCTCTCCCTCCCTCCTCCTCCCCCCCCCCAAAAAAAAAATTCGACGTCAACGGGTAGATAAATATTAAAAAAAAATTTAAAAAAAGTGTCGGTTTGTCCACACTGATCCTACAAAAAAGTACACGTAGAAAAAATTTAAAAATTTAAAACGAGTGCTTTTTTTTTTTTTTTTTTTTTTTTTTTTCTAAACGAAAACAAAGTATGCTTTTTCTTTGGCTTTTTTTTTTCTTTTCTTTTCTTTTCTTTGCTGTTTGTTGCCTTTGTAAAATACTCTTTTGGGGTTTGGGGTTCGGAAACCTCCCCACCCCACCCCGGTTAGGCTCTTGCGTTCTGAAGGGGAAAAAGAGAGGGGGAAAAAGAAAAGGGAAAAAAGAGAGAGGTGAGGATAGAAAAGCGGGCGAAAGGGAAAAATCAGAAAGAAAAAAAAAAAAAATTTAAAAATAGCTTTTGGTTTTTTTTTTTTTTTTTTTTTTAAAAAAAATTCATTTTCTTTTCATCACGATGTTGGGGGGGGTGGAGCGGGGGGTGGGGGGGGGTCTCTATTGATTTATAAGTCTGTGAGCTGTATGTATATATTATTATTATTAGAGAAAGAGAGAAAAAAAAAAAAAAAAAAATTCCATCTATAAAGTTTCTAGGCGAGCTTAAAACTTTTTTATGAATTAAAAAAAAAATTTTTATTTTTATTTTTACTTTAGTAAACTCCGCCACTCTGGTACGGCCACAAACTTTGCCCGCACACTGCCCATGCCGCAGGCAATCGGGTCATCCCCCCCCACGGCCTCATCGTCGGTAGCAACGACGTCGGTTAGGAAACCCCAGTCGCTGCCCTTTTGGACTTCGAGTCTCGGAGAGCCTCCCCACTCTATTGTTACGCGGCTGGAGCGGTGTACACGCATCCGGCCGATGAGGCCTTCTGCTGCTGCTGGTGGGATTGGTGTTTGTTGTTGTTGGTTGGCGGGGATTGACAGTGCGGGGAGGTCGGCTGGGTCGGGCTTGATGAGCGGGACGAGGGGGGGGATTATAGGAGGGAGCTGGAAGAGATAGAGGCGGCCTTCCTTGGGATCGCGGGGCGGTGCGGGGCTCTATGGGGGGTTTCCAGAGTTATTAGTGTTTGGTACCTGGAATGGCGGTGGGCGGCGGGTTACTCACAGTAGCAGCGCTGGCAGACTCGCCATCCCCACCAACCGTACTAGTGGTGGGTGGTTCCGCAACCTCTACATTCCCCAATTCATGAGCTAAGACGCGCATATCCGCCCCGTGCCTCTTCCATTCCGCTCTATCCCCGTCGATCTGTATAACAACGGGCTTAGCACCTCTGTAACTAGATTTCTCTGGCTCCTTAAGTATCAATCGCCTGGGCTTGTCTATTCCACCCAACGGCTTGCTAGATGATGGTACGGGGAGCTCTGTCGCATCAGTCATCTCGGCGTCCTCTAAAAGACTTGGGGCATCGATGGCCATAGGATCTGTATCGGTAGCCTCAGATTTAACTAAACATCCTTGTTAGCCTACCACATTGTATTCTCAGATGACCACCTGGTATACCCTCGACATCTTCGTCGTCGTAGACCCCTCTCCACTTCCGCTCATTCTTGACAGAGTCCAAATCCTTATATTTCCCCCTGTCGCCACTGTCTATTCTCTCCCATTCGTCGTCTTGTGGGACAAATAAGCCATCGTCGCGTCCCTTCCCTCTGTCTCTGTCCGCCCTAGTGGAAAGACTCTTGCCCTCTTCAGCACCTGTAACCGCAGTGCGATCGATATGCTCCTTCCTCTCGATCCTTATCGGAGCCAGTGAGCCCCACGCTCCACCACCCAGTGCGTCCCCTTCTAGACCCTTGTCCTTCGAACCGGACTGATAGTACATCTCCAGATCATTGGAGAGGTTGATAAGTTCAATGTTCATCCTTTCGCCTTCATTGGCGTCTTCTCCGTCGGATGAAGATTTGTAAAGCTCGTCTATTTCCGCTTTGATATTTGGTATGCCGACCACAGACGCACTACCACTTTGTCCAAGAGTAGCTTCTTGCTCGATTTTGACCCTTTCGCGGGCATGAGAAGTAGGCAAAGAACTAGCAGCGCCGCTCCATGGTCCTTCCGTGAAATACCTCTTTTGCCCTTCAAGCACAATAGGGTGGGTTAGCCAGGAAGTCCGTGTGCACAGCAAAGTTCTCAGCGTTGAGAGGAAAACTCGTACCGATTGCCGCACTCGCACTGGCAAAAGGCCCACTTGCCGAACCCTGTGGTCTATCCCCCCCCGAAGCACCGCCCCTCCCCCTCCCCCTCCCCCTCCCCCTTGTATCTCCTCTGGCTCTCCTGTTTGCACCCTCACTGCCTCGTCCAGCACTGATTGCCGAGGGGGCTGCGACGGCTCTGGCAGCTAATCGCTCTTGCTCCTCTCGCTCTGCCTTTTCTCGCTCCTCTTTCGTGCGCCGGGCGATACCCGTTGGCTTGAACTTGAGTGGTGCTTTGGCAGTTCCCAGCATAGGAGGGCCACCAGCTATAGACTCGAGCCGGGTGACTGCGGGGCGCAGCGGCGGCGGCACCTGTGCAGCTGTGGCGGAAGAAGACGCACCATCAGCTGCTGGCTTCTCATTTCCGGGTTCTGCCTGTCTTCGCCGGGGCTGGGGCTTTGGCGTGATCTTGGGAGCCATGGCAAGATCTTAAAGCTGCGATGGCCCGACAGCAAGACGGCGGAGAGCAAAAAGCTGCTGTTGCTCAAGCGAGAGCTTCGGGTGGATTCCGAGCTTCAGAGCCGCTAGTCCTAATAGGGATAGACCCACACCCCACCGAAAAGGGCAACTTTGGACGACATTCCGACCATCGCGCATTGCAAATAACGAATCACATCTTCTGCAGTGCACCACGGCCGTGCGTGCTCTATGCAGAGTGGCAAGTTCCCTTAGGTCGTGGGGGGGTATGTTGGTTATCATTCATGCGATCACAGGATTTGTATGCAGAGCGCACATGAGCGCGCAGTGTGTCAATTAGGCCGTTAAATACTGTGGGACCAAAGATACCATCAAAACAAGAGTCCAATTTTCCGGTCAGCCAGGTCGCCTGCTTGCTCGCGAAAGAAACTCGTCCCTCCATGCTCCACTGACCCAGCCGCCACTGAACAAAAGGAAGAGATGAGTGGAAGAAAAGGACTTTGTCATCACCAACGGAGATTCCCCTATCCCATTGTCTTTTCCCTATTGGAGAAATCAGAAGAATGAGGAAGGACACATATGAGAGCTCAACATCAAAAGTTCAATCAGGCACCTATGTGTGGGCGGGGAGAGCATGCTAAGGAGAAGACAGATAACATAACCGAGAGCCATGTGCTGTTAGTCCAGCAGTAGTTGAGAAGAGAAAGATAAATAAATAAACTTTTGGTGGGGAACGGGGCGGCAGCTGGGAGGGAAAGAGGAAAAACCAAAGCAAGCTTGGAAAACGCAATGATGACCGCAAAGGAACAAATGGAATGTGAGTGCCGTAAGATTGACACCAAAGCCCCGGCAGTAGTCCAGGGTCACATATCCAAATCACCATGAACATGCTTGCCTGACCAAGAGAGGGGGCAATGGGAGGAGCTTTGTTGGGGGGAGGGGGGGCAAATGGGGTGGAAGGCCTTATCTTTGGGTGCTTGGGGTTGACGATGGTGAGAGACCGGTGGTGAGGGTGAGAAAAAGGGAGACTGGAGACGACCCCAATTTACACATGTAATATAGGGCAAAAGCGTAAAAGGAGATGAGACAAAGGTTTGTGAGTTGGGATACAGATATGGAAGAACAGTATCACTTTGATGTATGAAGATTCCCAGATTATTGCACCTTCCCTGCAATTTCTCGCGCCAAGTTGGTCCTTGGGCATTCAACAGGGGTTCGCAACGATTTTCGATGCGCTTCCGAGAGAGGAGTACGTGTAAAAGAGTAGTCACTTTTCCATAAAGGGAATGTGTGAGTAGAAGCCGTAACAACAGTGCGCGTTGTAGATATCTTTCGAGGCATCTCTGCTGAGGTACAACCGTTTGCCTTCGCATGACTCTAGTCTACCTCTTTCGTTTCTTGCTCTTGTCGGGGGAACCGTTCCCGCCCTGGGCTGTTCCAGCGAGGATTCCTGTTCCATTGACTTGGTCACCTTGCAACATCGACACCTCCTGCTTCTTAACTGGAACGCCCATATGTCGGCCATATCTTCCCTTTCTCCCGTTTCCTTCATCCTCGCTGATACAGCCCTCAATTCCGATCCCCGCATCCTTGCATCTCTGGCATGGTCGTTGTCTATCGCAGCCCTTCTTGCTCTTTCTGCAGCGCTGACAACGCGGTTTGGATGAGAGGTCTTCTTCGTCTGCCCCTAGCTGGTGCTGAAAATTGAGAGTGGAAGCAACTGAGTGTTTGCGCGACTGGGGGGGTAATGAGGTTGGAGAGATCGGAATTTTGGGAGTCGAGGAACTCGGAAATTTTGTCTTCACTTTATTAGATCCACCTGATCGCGGCTTGGTTTGTTTGCCGCTCTTGACAGAAGAGGTGCGACTGCGGCCTTTGACAGTGCCATTTACCGATTTGGGTCTGGAAACCTTAGGTTTGGTGTCTTCCAACCCCTCCATAGGATCGTCGTGATTTGCTTCATCATGGTCGTAGGCGCAATCCTTGGTCTCCTCGGCGTAGCTTTCATCGCCGTGGTCGACGTACTCTTCGTCGGCACGGGCAGCTTCATCTCCGCTCGGTTCGGTGCTATCGAAGCTAGGAAGGATTTCATCGAGATGCTTATGTCGCTTTTTAATAGAGCCAGGCGGCATGATTGGGCTCGACTCAGGTTTGTGCTCTGGGAGGGTGGGTTGTTCTGTGGCTTCGCTGTCTCCCTCATTGTCGCTGTCGCTGGTGGCACACGTTGAAGATGCAACATCTGCAGCACCGCTTAAGGCGTCATCAACAGTCGAGGTTGAGTTCCGAGTCCCACTTGATATGTTTGAGACATCGCCCAAACGCATCAACTGCATAGCAACATCTTCATCCGAGATACAGCTTGCGATAGTCGGGTCGGGCGTAGGCAGAATTCCAGCGACGTTTCCCGGGTATGCCAGGTTGGCCCTGCCGCGCAGGTGGTGCTCGTGCTGACTTACTGGCGAGTATGGAATGATAGGCTGTTGGGAGTATCCTCGGGATGTATCCCCAAGGCTGTGACCTGGGGTAGACTGGAGATGATTGTACGCAAACGTCCGCTGAGCAGGGTGGGCAAAGGAAGGTGGTCCATCAGCGCCACTACGCCGCGCGGGAGAAACCGATGATGACGATGTGGTCAGAGGAACCTGCGGAGGGACAAACAGAGGAAGTTCCTAGGGAAGCGAGAGAGACTGAGTTAGACACAGTCTGATTTAACGCGGGAAAGGACCTACGATACTTACCGAGCTCTCGAATTTCGCTCTCTTTCTCCTACCACCCTCTACGATATTGTCAAGGCTGATCTCGGCACTAGACAGCTGCTCACTCCTTGCTTTGCGAGAACTGGACACCGAGCCATGTCCCCCATCACTGCTGCTATATCCATTCATCGCATCGTTATTGGAGTCAAGCTGGCTACCGTGAGCACTCGACCCACGGCTCTTCATAGCAGAGAGAGGACGGGACATCTTGCTGCCATGCCCCTGATTGGTATTCGCTGATGTGCTCCGACGACCGCGACCGGATTGGGGGGAGACACTCCGCTTTCGAGCTGCTCGCGAGTTAGGTCGCGAAGGCGGCTGACCATAATTCAGTATTTGAGCGGGTTGCGGTGGAGGCATGTGATATTGAGGCCCGCCGTAGTATACTTGTTGATTTGCCATTCTGGGAGAAGCAGAACGATAGGGTGGGGGTCTATGAGCACTCGACGTATCGGCATATTCGGGAGCAACTCGAACGTAGACAATCATCGCGTTCCTAAAGTTTTCGTACCGTGCGATGAGGGTATTGCCGTGTTCATCCTCGAAGCTGACACCCTTTGTGCCACTGGGACCGTTATAGAGACCGTAAAAGTTCTTGACGGTAGTAATGATGGAATCGGTGGTATCGTGTGGGAAGATTTGCACACGCATGGGTAGGCGCGCACGATATGTAGGGGACTCGGGCCATAAGAGCTCGAAAGCGACATTTTTGGGTGTTGGACTTGCCTGAGGTGAGAGTTCGAAGGGAGTCGGGGTGCTGAGCTGGCCGTTGACCAGAGGAGACGCATTGGCGGGCGGAGTACTATAACCACCCTCAGGGTTCTGGTTGTTGTACGATGCCATTGAATGCCGAGTTGGGTATGGATGGTTGTGTGTTGGCGGCTGGGGGTCCCCAGGACCTTTGGGGGTTGAAGCCCTCGCCGGTGGCTCGAGAGACAGGAGGCTCGAAAGCTCCATTGTAGCGAGTGGTGTTGTTATTGACTAAACAAGAGGATCTACGGAGCGGGCGTGGTTGCGACGGAGGGCGGTTTCTCCTGGTTTGTCGAGAACCCTTTTGACGGAGACCGCCGTTGTCGCAAGAACCTGAGGGAGGGAGGCAAACGATCGGGATAAAACTCTGTCGGCCGTAGGCAGACCTAAAGCGAATCAGTTACGGATGACCGATGCCACACACACCCAGCAGACCATTGTGGAAGACGACGCCCTCGATCCCTTCGTGGGAAAAGGGAGCCTGGTCCGCCCACCATGGACGTGGGCACACACAAGTGAAAGGAGGACACATTCGGCTGCGGCCAGCAGGTGCCCCGGACTGCGATATGTCGGGGCAATCAAGCACGATTCCAGATCGCATGATTGAGATGGAGGAGGATACTTACAGATGGATAGATAACGCCGTGGTGCTGTGGCTGCCTGGGCGTCGTCTTCCCTTCTACCCCAGGATCCCGTATCCCGAACTGCGCCAGTCACAAAACAGGATCAGCACCGAAGATGCCAACGCATGCGAAGGCTTGCAAGACAGAGACAGACGCCAGATGGCCTATTCCAACCAGGCGACGATGGCTTGGATGCCTACCTGTTGAGAGCCGCCAGTTGAGATTGCTGGACGGCAGCTGGGACGGATGACGGTGAGGGAAGGTCTGTCGTGGTGAGAAGTCAGAAGCGAAGGGTTCCGCAGCAAGTTGCTTGTGCAGCGCACAACACAATGATATGCGCCCGGGGGGAAAACGTCGCCAGCACTATCTCGCCCACGGCGATCGCAGGGCCATTCACTCTACGCACTGCTCTACGCACTGCTCTACGTTCTGCTCACGCTGGCCGGAGGGCAGGCAGCGCACCGGCGTGCAGATTGCCACTTCCAGATCTACGCACTCCGGAGCCTGTGTCTTAAAACGTCGAAGCGATTCGCTGTATGGGGCACCCAGAGCAGCAGCTCAGAGCAACAGCCAAACCCGTCCGTGTACGTACGTACCAGCGCACTCCCCAAGGGCATGGCCGCCGTCTCAGTGCCATGGACGCGCTGAAACGAAAGCCAACAGATTCGATTTTGCGGATCTCTAAACCGATCCCCAACTTTCCCTGTCATAGCCAATGATGTTATGCGCCAGAACGCTGGCAGGGGTTGTCGAGAGACCCGCCTGGACTGCTCCTGTCCCTCCTCCACCGGAGCGGTTGCCATGCGATCTGCGCTACAAACAACCGCCCGAGATTCACGTCGAATGGCTGCTGTTGCGTGGTTGGGGCAACATGGCTGTTTTTTCTATCTGGGGATGGGGCAGCAGCTCGAGGCAATCTCCACGGGTCGCTGCCAACTGCTGCAGATCGGTAGGCGCAGCAATACACCAGGACCTGGGGGTCAAAAGCTCAACCATCCGATAGTGGGATGTCTAGCCAAGCCGTAACCTACGTTTCACACCTATGAAGATGCTTGTAGTCGTCTGAAGGGATGCAGACGGATAGCGCAGGACGACACGGTAAATTAGTCGGTCGAGCGCTTACGAACCTCTCCCTATATGACCGTAATTCAGGCCTCTGGGATGAATTTTGCAGCAGACACGGCAGTTGTGGCTCGTATACGGGCCAAGCACATGGGAACGTGGATGTCCTGTCCAGGAATTTAGGACCATTATCCACGTAGTGAGCTAAGGCTGAGCAGGCCATGACTGGCTAATGCGACCCGGTTTTGTCGCAACTTTGTCTGGGTGAAATGATAGGCTCGCCGTATCGGTCGCAAACGGACCGGAACGGCCACCAAGACGTCTGTCTACTAGTGCTCGGCCCGGGCTGCGTCGCTGCTGAATGGACAGAGTGAGTGCAATTCTCGAGTCACGAACGACAGACAGGAGGTTGAACTGCGCCCACGCGAAGGAACAGCAGCTGGCTGGAGGACGGAGGCAGCGGCGCGGTCAGCTGACTGCGCGACATTTCGCGACTGGAGTGCTATGACGCGTTTTCCCCCGAAGCAGCCTGAACAACCCCGGTTTGTCTGGCGGACGGTGGCCAGCGTGCGTCACGGGCAGCCGCAATTGCTCGGGGGAGGAGTCAGCGCGCTGGCAAAATCACCGTTGCTGGTTCTGTGAGCCATCCTGTCGTTTGGGCAAGGCTGCGGTGGACGCGACGGACGCGACGGGAGTCGGATGCCAAGCCTGATATTGTGCGATGGCGCTGCTGGATTGGGAAGGCTGCTTACATTGTCAGCGCCCAGGTGCCGTTTCCCTGGCAACGCCTGCAACGCCTGCAACGCCGCTCTTCCTGACCTTCTCGCTAACGTCCGTAGGTTTTCTATCAACATCTCGCCCGACCCGTCCACAGCATCTGTTATTTTGCCAATCTTAACAGAACAGCGACTCTGCTTTAACGGACGTCGGCTGCAGCCTGTCTGCCATTCCCATCGCCCCACAGCCCCACGGTCCCGTCGTCGCTAGCCTTTTGGTACCTAGTACTTGTCCATCCGCGAAGGAGCCACGAGCGTCGGACGAGCTTTATGACGACAGTTGGATCTCTTAGCTCCCGATCGATTTTTGAAAAAGCCCGGGTTGAATTAGAGTAACATGGACGCTAAGGTATGTTGTTTAGCCTCGATCTCGTCGTGGCATCGTCATGTCGCGCCTGAAGTCGTGTTGAGGCGCTTGCCCTCCCTCTCGGGGAGTATTCTGCACCGAACATGCTGGCACAACCCCATCGCAATAATAGATGCTGCACAACCTGCATACATTCTTTCTGTACGGGCAACCGGATACACCTGCTAACATGGCGTTTCTCTCAGCCTCAGCGGCCACTTCGCTCGCTACGCGTTCACGGTGACGAGAACATCCCGGCTGTGGTCAGCAAGGGCTTGCACCAGCGTCACAAGTCTACGGGGGCACTGTCTGTAGTGATGAACAGCTCTGTCAGCATAGGCGGACTAAAGGCAGCTGCCAAGAGAACCGCGTTTGGCGATGTCAGCAACACGAAGAACCTTCAGCCCAACAATGACGCTGCTATCGCTGGGAAAAAACTGGGCCTCGAGAGTACCGCTGCCTCTAGAGAGAGAAACCAGGTACCGCCACTCCGTCCCGCACAGCGCCCTCTGTCTGTTTCGGGGCTCAAAGCAATTATCAACGTCGTGCCTACCAACAATGTTAGCCACGCGACCACGGCTCCTAAACAACCACAACCCGACATCCAGGCTGTGGTACCCCGTAAGGCTCTTACGAAACGTTCCACTATAATCTTCAAAGACAAAGCCATCGCAGAGCGAGACCACTCTACGGTAGCGGCCTATGAAGTGTCGAGTTGGCCTGCTGCCGCTCCGGTCCACCAGAGTCTCGTTCCTCGCCATGCCAAAAGCCAGTCGTATATCCGTGCCGAGCAACCCGCCATTCGAAGAACAAAAAGCAAACACATGGATAAGTTTGTTGAGGAGGATGAACAACATGAAGTTGAGACTCTTGCCTTCTCAGACGAGGTTAGGGGTGTCCATTCGGACCCCATATACCAGGATGGAGGCGATGGCAACCTTTCGGATACTCAAGACCCCGGTGACGAAAATGACGGTTCTGGCGTCAAGCTGTCGCTCCCTGTTGATAAAGAACAACCGGTAGAACAACCCCACATGCAAAATAACGAGGCCCATGTTGAGGCTAGCTTCGCTGAGCCGGAAGAGTACTGGGAAGATGATGACGATGAGGAGTACGAAGATGAAGGCTATACTACTGCTCGCTCACGAGGTGAAAACACCACTGGCGGAGTTACAACAATATTATTCCCGCAGGTGACTGCTAGAGTAAGAAAGGAACTCGCTATGGCGAAGTTGATTGTTGAGAGTACGCGTTTGGTTGAGGATATTGACGAAGAGTTTGGGGATACAAGCATGGTCGCCGAGTACGGAGACGAGATCTTCCAATATATGCGTGAATTAGAGGTCAGTGAATTTTACCATCTAACGATGACATCACCACTCTACATACACCTGAGCCCTTTTGCTAACATGAGGTTAACCTCCTAGATCAAAATGCTTCCCAATGCGAACTACATGGATAACCAGGCGGAGATCCAGTGGTCTATGCGCTCTGTCCTTATGGATTGGCTAATCCAAGTACATCACCGATTCTCTCTTCTCCCCGAAACACTCTTCCTTTGTGTTAACTACATCGACCGGTTCCTCTCTTGCAAAATCGTTTCTCTGGGGAAGCTCCAGCTCGTCGGTGCCACAGCCATCTTTGTGGCCGCCAAATACGAAGAGATCAGTTGTCCTTCCGTCCATGATATTGTTTACATGGTCGATAGTGGGTATTCAGTAGACGAAATCCTCAAGGCTGAACGGTTCATGCTTAGCATGCTACAGTTCGAGTTGGGCTGGCCTGGACCAATGAGTTTCCTGAGGAGAATAAGCAAGGCCGATGACTACGATTTGGAAACTAGAACCCTGGCTAAGTACTTTTTGGAGATAACAATTATGGATGAAAGATTTGTTGGAAGTCCGCCGAGCTATATCGCTGCTGGCGCACACTGCCTAGCGAGGTTTATGCTGAGGAAGGGTGATTGGGTATGCAATGCCGCGCTTCGAGACTTTAACCTTCAACTGTTAATGAGCTATCTAGTCTCCCGCCCATGTTTACTACTCGGATTATACCTACTCCCAGCTCCGTCCCCTCGTGTTGATGATGCTTGAGTGCTGCGAGTTCCCCCGCAAACACCACCAAGCAGTATACGAGAAGTACTGTGATGGACGGTATAAACGTGCAGCCCTTTTCGTCGAGGGTGAAATGGGGAGAGGGTTTTCCTTACCCCCGACTCCACCATCGTACGACACCTCACAGTCTTGGAGACGTAAGAGCCGCAAGTGAGCCTTTTCGTCGGTGCATTAGACAGGGGTTCCCGAAGCGTTGATGCTTGGAGGCCCCTTAAAGCTGAACATAGAACTAGCCCAACTCGGTCTATGTCCAACTTACTAAATCTCTCGCTTCCTCCAAAACAGGTGTCAATCCACTAAAAAAGCTTCTTGTATATTTTTATTCGCATCCATACAGCCAGGTCATGTTGGCAAGTGCCTGGGCCATCACGCCGACCCACTGTGGCTGTCCCTTTATTTTCTGCATGGTTGCGTTATACCAATTTCATTCCTTTCTTTTCATTGTCCAAACAGTCATCTCGTGCACTGCTTTAAATTGTCGTCGTCAAATAGGTCTTCGAGGATAGCATACGGAAGTTATGGTTTCTATTTGGTGCTTTTCTCGGGGGAAAAAAATTGTGGGAAGGGGGGTGAGGTGGAAAAAAGAAGGCAACAGTTGAGGATCAAGGTGTTTTGAAATCGTGCTGAGGGCGCGGAGGCCGAGGTCGTTCTGGTATCTCTGCGACAGTTTCTGCTTATGATTACCAGTGCCAATATTTTTCCTCTTTCCCTGCCCCTTTTATTCTTCTCACGCTCGGTATTTTAATGCACTTATCGTCTGTTGTGCAAGCTATCCAACGCGCGCATGCACACACACACACACACACACACACGTTACTCCTTACAAATCCATCACTTTTTTTTTTTCAATTTTTTATTTTCCATATTTTATTCCATGTCTTGTCTGGTCTGGGGTGGGGCTGGGGGGTTTTGAAACACCTTTTTTTTCTTCTCTTTTTCTAGATAGTTATGCCGGTAATGATGAGATGAAACCTGCGTTGTTCCCTGAGTGAGAGCGAGAGAGTGTATGTACGTTGGTGGTAATAGAAGAGAGATCTAATTATCTATAAACAGCAAAGAAGAGCCTTGGGATAAAAAAGTGGAAAATAAAACTCGATATACAAAAGAAGAGGGCCTTCTTTTCCAACTTGTGCTGCTGGTGGGGAAAAAAAAAAAGAAAAGCAAAAGAGGCCAGGGAATCGTCTCTTGCCCCCCCCATTCACTGGTCTAGCCCATCCAACTCCACCAACTTCCTAACGATTCCCACAACCTTGTCGTTTCTCAGGTCGAGGCTTGGATCGTCGATTTTTCGTGCCAGGAGCTCGTCGAGCATCATGCGGAGTCTGGAAATGAGGACGCCGATACGGGCCCAGCCGCGGAGCTATAGTGTTTGTGGTGAGTATAGTGGAAGAAAGAAAAACTTTTTGCGGTGGGGGGGACTGACCCGTAGCCATCCATCGACGATTAAGCCGCGGCCAAGAGTGTCGAGTGAGATAGGACCGGAGAAGAGGAGGAGTGCGTAGGCGTTGAAGGCTATTATTTAGGTGTTAGACTTGGTTTGTGAGTGTTGGGGGGGGGAGGGTTAGGGACGAAAACCTACGGGTTAATTCTCGAATGAAAACTTTACTCGTCTCTACAACTCCCCAATACCCTAGCCACCCCTCCCCGCTCCTAAAACCCCGCATCTCCCAAAGTGTGCTACTAGGGTGCACCCACGCCCGTCCGCTCCCCTCGCAAAAATACTTAATCGTCTTCGCCTCTGGATCTAGTTCCACGGCCCCAGAAACACTAGCTGCGAATTTCTTCTCAGGGAACTCGATCCGTGCGATTTGCGGGTTAAAGGCCCCGGCTATGAGGGTGCGGAGGAGGGCGGGGGAGGAGTTATTATTATTGTGGAGTGCTGCAGAGGTGGGGTCGAGGAAACCGATTTCTTTGAGGGAAGAGAGGTATTGTGAACGGTTGGCGGAGATGTCCGTGAGGGTTTGGTGGGAGAGGAAGTATTGCTCGCACCAGGCTCGGAGCTCTCGGTGTGTGGAGGTTTGACGGAGGGAGGACCACTCTTCGAAGGCGCTGAGGTCGGCTAGGAGGTCGCCGTTCCCCTTGGAGAAGGAAGCTCGAGCGGCTTTGGATTCATCACGTTTGTCTATGGGGGAGAAGAATGGGCTTTTCACTGTCAGGATTGCGGCGATTGTGAGACAAGCGTCGAGACAACCAAATATAGCACCGTAGACCATGAGTTTCCCTAGTCGTAGGTCCGCGGGAATCATGGCTAAATGCCTCCCTAGCGCTGTTAGCTCATCACCGTCTAGCGCTCCCATCCGCCTCAATAGCTCCATAGCTCCCTCGACAGCTGTACTTGCAGGAGGAGTAATCGCGCTAGCCAGGAAACCAGCCACATCCTTCACGCCCATTGCCTTGACAGACAAGCATAATTGTTCTAGCGGAACACGTTTGATCTCCGGATCCGGACGCTCTGCCATCTTGGTCATCTCCGCATTGCGAGTGTACAGCTTATAGCATTTCCCAGCTCTCACACGGCCAGCTCTACCTCGACGCTGTTTGCAGGCGGCCCGAGATGCCCAGACCTCTTCAAGTTTAACCATGTTGTTCTGGGGGTCGAAGCTCGTTTCTTTGACACGCCCTGTGTCGATGACAGCAACGATGTCTTCAATAGTGATAGAGGTCTCGGCTACATTCGTTGCCGCAATGACTTTGCGCTTGCCCTTCGGTGCTAGAGGAAAAACGCGACGTTGTTCCGCCGGCTGCAAAGAAGCATGAAGTGGCAGGGCATGTACATTTGGAATGGATCGGACGGCGTCAAGAGTTTTGCTAATTTCCATGGTCCCGGGAAGGAATATGAGAATTCCCCCTTCTTGGCTACCAAGTTCAGCATCAATCATCCTAACTGAGTCTGCAATGAGTTCATAGTTGATTCGCTGCCCAATGCTCTGTATAGCTGCCCCAGTATTCTTCCCGGAGTACTCTTGTCCGTTGGCCTGGGTATAGCTAACCCCCTGGATGACGTCGTCAAGGTAGAGGTCCTGTACTGGAAATGTCCGACCTTCAATGTTGACGAGCCCAACTCTGCTATCTTCTCCAAAGTAATCCTCAAAGGCTTTTGCATCTAGAGTTGCGCTCATGAGCACGACCTTCAGATCCTTCCGCTTCTTCAAAACTCTTCTCAAAAGCACAAGCAAGAAATCCGTATCTAAACTCCTCTCGTGCACTTCATCGACGACGATATGGCTCACATCCGCAAGTGCTGCAATCACATCTTCACTATTCCCTCCTGACGTCTGCAAACGCCGAAGTAGAACGCCTGTAGTGACGAAGGTAATCCTTGTTGTGCCTGGCATGAGCTTTGATTCGCCCCGGATGGCATATCCTACCTCAGTGCCAACTCTTTGGCACCGCTCATCGCTGACTCTATCTGCTAATCCTAAGGCGGATATTCTTCGAGGTTGAGTACAAATGATATTTGCTGCGCTACCAATCTTTCGTTGGATCATGTCGTCCAAGATGAACTGTACGGATTGCGTTGATTTCCCGGATCCTGTCTCCCCTGAGATTATGGTGATTTGGTGCTTGTTTACCGTGTCAACAATATCCTCTTTCAGGTCCCAAGCTGGCAGGGAACGGCGGCCAATGAGCATCTTCTCCTGTGCAGGAGACTTTTGTCTAGCCTCCCATTTGGACAGCATAGCAAGACTTGTAGAAGTCGAGGGGCGCCAGTCAATCGGCCTGACATACCTTCTCTCACTCTGCTTACCTCGTCGGACATCCCCTTGCCGCCGAGCTTCACCCGCTGTAGACACAGCAGATGACACATCCCGTAGCCTACCAGGCCGTTCAACTATAATGGTAATCTGCGATTCGAGCCAGTCAACGAGAGAGAAAACCATTTGCTCCCCCAACAGATCCGCTTCGGCATGGTCGGCTGATTTCCGGATACAGCTCAAGCGAATGTATGCAGGAAGTTGGGGCTCAGAGATAATAGACAGGACAGGAACGGTCCATGGATATAACTGGGTACAAGGTTTCCGAACTTGCAGTTTGATCTTCTGTGGCATATTCCGGATGTCCAATTTTATTTCACACACATCTGTTGCGAGGGGCGTGTACCTATCGCCGTAGATAGCCTCAAGGGTTACTTGCTCCTCTTCCCAGACGCCTCCTGTAGATTCATAGGTCGCTTTTGGATCCGGCTCCTTTTGCTCACCAAACAGCAAAATCTGTTGCAAGGCCTCTGCAGCTCTTGATTCATCGCCGCTATTGGCGTCAAGGATCTTTTCGCATAGTTCTTTAGCATAGCCTGCAAGGGAAAGCCGGTTTACAATGCCTTCCCGTCGAATATTACCGCTTGCCATACTAATTCCAGCGGTGTAACCCTCAGGAAGACTCCAGCTCGGCAGGTCGTCCTCCGGAACATGTATCAATAGCCATTCCAATGCTTCCTCACGGTTCTTGCACTCCAAGACGGCTTCTTCAACATGACTTCTTCGGAAGCCGAGATCTGAGAGTTCTTCAACGATTCGTATCTGCAAATCCAATGGCATTTGAATGCCGTTCGGGTTCCACACGACTTCCCTTCTAATTAAATCTTCAATTTGCGCTCGGGTCTGCTTTCCCATCTCAATTTTTGGTACCTCCTTCCAGCCCCTCATATTTCTAGTTGTTTTCTGGCTGGCGCTATATCCTGGTTGCCCCATCACAACGCCTAAGTCACCCGGAGCTTGCGTTAGATTTGCTTCCCGTTTTTCTCTGTCCGCCCTCTTCTTTGCCATAGCCGCTTCCGCATCGTCTCTCTCTCGTTTAGCAGCGAATGGGTCGGCTTCGTACATCCACTCATTCCCATTTGCGATATCCCGCTCCTTTAGCTCTTGGAATTCTCCTTTCCATAAATCTCTGAATTTTGGAGGCAGCATCATGTGAAGATTTCGTTTGTTGCAGACACGGAAAAGGGCATACGTTGCTGCAAAATGACGGGCTTCGACGGATGTTGGCTGCGTCGAAAGTCTTTGATGAGTTGATGGGAGCGTAAAGGGCGGAAGGGTTATGACTTCTTTTGTCTTTGGATTAATAGATTTCAAGATCACCGTGGAGGAATGGCCATCGATGGTTTTCCTCTACAAACATAGAGATTAAGCAATGTTTTTGACAAATGGGGGGGGGGGGGTGAAATATACCACAATATACTCGGGCTTCTCCCACTTCTGCTTCTGGCAATGCTCCAAAAGCAGATTCAGTGGGAGTTTGCCAGTCCACGAGGCCCCTCCAATCAGAGTCCTCGTATCCGGCTTCTTGGAGGCTTCAGCGGTTGCACTACTTGTAGCGCCGGTAGCATTCGCAGAGCCCGCAGGCCCCAGCTTGGCGGGCACATTTGCCCTGGAGTTAGTACCTTCTTTGGATTTTCCCTTGGAATTCGTAAAAACAATATAACTGTCATCGGCATCTGCAGGCTGCTTGGCAGACTTCTTCTTGCCGGTACTGCCTTTTGGTGGCAAACCCGTCTTGCCCATCTTGCTGATATCCTTCTTCTCTAGTCTCTAATATCAATCGATAATCCATGGGGGTTGTGTGCCGTCCGCCGCACCTTATGTGTTCTGTGGGAATTTCGATTTAGGGCTGAGTTAGGTCAAGCTTTGAGGCTCTGCTCGCTTGAGAAATTCCAGCTTCGGAGAAACGTCACACTCGCACCGCAGTCTGTCTGACAACAAGTTCCTGCAATGGTTGCTGAAATGCGACACAAGAAGCTTCCCGACGACTCGGAGAATCCTTTAGATGCAATCAGCAAAGATGAGATTGATGGGACTGCTGCCCCCTTCTACTCCGACGAAAAGTCTGGCGCCTCGCCGCCCAAAACGCGCAATGCTTGTATCTCACCACCGTCCCCATCTCCTTCCACGGACAACTAATACCCTCGTAGTCACTGCACTAATGAGCCGCAGTCCTATCAAATCCGGCGAACCCAAAACTGCCACCTTGGGAGCAACCCGCGGCTTCTTTGACAGCCGTGATGGCCTCGGCGTATACCTCGCCGACCCTGCCTCCTTTCCCCCCTCCGTTGTAATCTATCACACCCCAAAGTTCGTCGTCATCAATGACCGCTACCCAAAGTCCTCTGTCCACCTTCTCATTCTCCCACGCGATCCCTCTAAGTCCTCTCTCAATCCATACGAGGCCTTCAGCGACCCTATTTTCCGAGCGGAGGTCCTAGCTGAAGTGGCCAAAGTCACAACCCTAGTCGCGAAAGAACTCCGCCGCCGCTATGGGCGCCTCTCCACCCTCGACAGAGCCCGCGAGGAGGCGATGGAGGCTGATCCCCCACCCGATGAACTCCCGAGTGGCCGTGACTGGGAGAGGGAGGTGATATCCGGCATGCACGCACACCCATCAATGAATCACCTACATATCCACGTCCTCAGTGTCGACCGGGTCAGTAATTGCCTCAAGCATCGGAAGCACTACAACAGCTTTGCGACACCATTTCTGGTACCCGTTGAGGATCTCCCGTTGGAGGAAGGAGATCCAAGACTACACCCTGGGAGGGAAGGGTACATGGGAAGAGATCTGGTGTGCTGGAGGTGTCGGAGAAACTTTGGGAATGAATTCAAAAGGTTGAAGGAGCATCTACTTTTAGAATTTGAAGAGTGGAAAAGGGAGTAGTTGCTATCGTCTATCGACCTCGACTAGTAATCTGATAGATATTGAGGTCTTCGGTATTCAAAGTAGAAAAAGTAATATCAATTATTTTCATACACGAGCCTTTTTTCCCTGATGTTCTTTCCGACATTTGCAGGAGGCTTCCCGCAATAACATGCAACAGGGATAATAGTCTATAGTACTCACATAGTCACCCATTCGTCAGGATCAGCTTCTACCCATACGCCGCAAGCTATCCTCCAGCGATCTCTATCCCCGATGAACATCTGCGAGTCTCTTTCCACATGCTGGTCTGTCCGGGATTTTACTCCTTGCCCCGGTTCTTGGTCTTGACTGGTGTCCCCCCCCCGACCTTTTTTGCCGCTGGCTTCTTGATATGATGTTCTGGGATCCAACTCTCATCATAGGCCGGCTTTGCGCCGGTGGTGACCGCTATCCCATCAGCAAGCGCAGGGTTGGCCGATACGGCGGCCTGGCCAGCAGGATCAGCCTTCTTAGCGCTGCGTGAGGTCTTTGCGCTCTTCCCGCTACGGCGCTGGTGTGGGAAGAGGGGCGCGAGCCAGGTGGTGTAGATAAAATAGGCAGTTCCTACAAAGGCGGCGAGGAGGAAGAGGTAGAGGAATATACTGTAGCGGTTTCCAATTGTGAGTTGTGGTGGGACGCTGAGTGGCGCGGATTCAGGGGGGATTCTCACATTTGAGGGTCGAAAATACTAGTCTCAGGCTCCACCACGGTGACAGTTTCATTAAAAGCGGTCATTGTATAGAATTGACCTTCCGGGTCGCTGATTATCGTCATAAGGAGAAGTCTCAAATCCTGAGGATGCAACTCAGTCGCGAAGGAATACGAGACCTGTTGCTTTTCTCCGGCCGGGATCTCAATATTGTATCTCGCCGATGTAATATTGCGAACAATGTGGGCGCTCGCCGGATCTGGGTGGATGTTCCAGAGGGATCCACCAACGAGGTTAACAGTTAAGGGCTTGTCTTCAGCATTGGTGTATGTGAGTAGAGACCGGGTTGGGCGGCCGTTAATGAGCTTAATGCCAAAGATCTCAGAGTCCGGGAACGTCGCTTGGACAGAGATCTTCAAGTCCGATCTAGAGCCCGGTTCTGGGTCCTTGGACTAGGTAACGCGTGAGCTACGGGGGGGAATGCCCTGGAGGGAAACACACGTACACCTGCGGCGAGAGCGCTAATAGCTCCTAGGGAGAAGAGGACCAGTGAGGATAACCTGAAAAGACCCATTGTGCCGAGCAGCGATCTAAACCAGAAAGATAGATGGGAAAGTAGAATCGCAATTGCGAAAAGAAAGATTCTCGGGAAGGTTGTGCAAATGTGTTCTTTAGGAATTGCGGCTCATCGCTAAGCTCGACCAAAACGTCTTAGCGCGACCATCCAAACGTCAAGTTGATTGTACTCGGGGCTTCCAGGTAATATGCTCACAGGATGGGGACGCCATTTCCGTGGAGTTACTGATCATTTCCCAATAACCCCAATATCGCGACTATCTATATTTTTTATAGATCAGCTCTTGCGAAAAACCAATGCCTCATGAATGCTGGAATTGAGCCAGGGGATCCAAAGTTAAAATGAACAACTGGAGGTTTGTTTGCTTGAATTAATCAGTTCGAGAAACAATAGAAATGAAGCAGAGGTACTTACTTATTCTGGGGTAGTACTCCATAAATCCAAAGCGGCAATATGTTGTGGCAAGTGACACAGGAGGTGGGTACGCTAGCAGGGAGACCGACCCCCACCAACCACACCCTCAAGACTGTGGCCATAAGGCGTCAGCTTTGGCTATAAGGACAAGGGCTAAAGCACGTTCGCGGCGGTTGACTATAGCGGCCGGGCTATAGTGGAGGCCGCGGTTAGCAAGCAGTTTTAACGTTCTAACAGTCATTTCCCCGTGTCACGTCTCACACCCTTTAGTTTGGATAGTTGGGTGATTGGGCGAAAAGGTTTTTTTACTAATTTCCTTGTGTGACTTCTAGTCGACACTAGCCTATAGACACTAGCTGCGGATTCGGGTATCATCAACACGATACGTTTCACCATAAGGATGCTCTTGTCACACTCTCTGAATGCTAGCTAAGCTCTGCGACGACAGTCCGATCTGGCCTCAACGACACCGTCCACAGGTTGTACTTCTGTTGATGCTACCGCCGTTTCCGGACGGAGTTTCCGTTTCCGGGCCAAGTCGAACCCGACAAGGAAGGAGATTAGTACTATTATTGGTACAAAGACTGCGATAGTGATAGCTGCTGCAGTCGCACATCAACCTCTCTCCATAAGCCACATCTCGACTTACCCTCCTCCTCCCCACCCCACAAACCACCTACCACAACCACCTTCCTACACACGCTCTCCAGGGCAGCACGCCACAAATCCAAAGCGGCAATATATTGTGATGACAAGGCGGGGGCACGCTAGCAGGCGATACCCTCGGTGTGACCGAGGCAGGTTCCCTGCAATGCATCACGTATTTAACTAGCCTTGATGTTCAACTGTCCAACAAGTTTTATTCTCCAGTCGCACGCAATTTAATTCTGTTCGGTATACACACGGTCCTGGGTATTGTTTGCCCCCCCCGCCCCTATTCTGTCACTCCTAGTCACGGCACCTGACTTCGTTACTCGGCGCCAAAGAGGGAGTAATGAGGATGGCTCTATACCCCTAAATAGCTCCCTCCTCGCACAGCAAGCTCCCAATAAGCCCTACCCACAGCTCCTCTCTCCAAATATCCCCGCATCTCCAAACGCCCTTGTTATATATAAACAGCATCCGGAAACAACCTTTTTTTTTTTCCAAATTGGACGACAACATAGAGAACTTGGACGGTATCTCATTGAGCAAATTTTAATAGAACAAACAACCCTCGATGATGGTTATCTCAATTTGCACACCAACAACAACAACCCCTTTACTCGACTCGTCTACATATATATCTCCCACGGAAAAAAAAAAAAAAAAAAAATTAAACATCAGGCTTTCTTCCGACAATGAATCGTTTCGACGGACAGTAGTGCATACAGCTTTCCTTTAAAAAGGGAGAGAGAGAGAGAGTGCAGTGTTCGCGTTTGTGCGGGGCTTGAAAGGGGGAGCTGCTGCTTAACGGGCGCGAGTTTTCATTCAGTCAGGATGCCTTGCCTGGAAAACACCAATGCCTTTTTTTTTGTCCTTGGGAAATCGTGGCTAGGCCGTTCTGCTGGTTTCCCCAGGGTCTAGCTGTTGGGGAAATGATGGGCTTCTTTACTCCCGGATCTTGGGAGAGGGGGGTTGGTCGAGAGCTATTTGTCGGTGTTGGGATAAAGGGGAGAGAGGGTTCCGGGGGGTCGTGGGTTTTTGTGAGTTATTCAAGTCACGTTTGTGTGGATGTTGTGGACACTCGGAGGTGCTTCTGGTTTAGAGTGGTTCTGATACTGTGGAGCTACTAGTGCTCGCCGCTTCTCAATTCAACGTCCTTCTACCCACCAACAGGCAAAGCTTCTCCGCACCATTTATGTTATTCCCTCCTCTCCTGTTCTCTTCTTCCTCCTGACCTCTCAACTCCCCCCTCCTCTCATTTATTCATCGATACTCCTCCCTAAACGTCATCTTTCCGCTCTCGACCGTGACCTGCCTCGCCTTGATATCCGCGCCATTCGGTCGTGCAAAGAATGCCTTCGCTAGAGCCGCTTCGCCTTTCGGTACTGCGTTTTTGTTTGCGTCTGCAGCTGCCGCCGCACGGGACGCCCTCACGAGCGCTCTTTCCGCCTTTGCGCGCTTGCAGGCCGGACAGAGGGAGTGGAATTCGGAGGCGATGAATTTCCTGGCGCAACAGGTGCAGGTGTTGGTGCAGGCGGGCATTTTTGGGTTATGTGGTGCGACGGAGTAGGTGGAAAGGTCGGGGGATGCCGATGTATGTTGGGGTGGGTTGAAGAAAGCTGATTATGTGGAGGTGGAGGATCGATGTGTGCAGGTGTTGGGCTGTGTTGTTATACCTATGGTTAACTACTAGTAGTGAAGCTTCATTAGTGTCTCAATCGAAAATACCATGCAGTGGAGGTGGAGCGGAGAACAAACCGTTTGTACGCCTCCCGGCTCGGAAGAAACTCCGTAACGCTCTGAGGTATGGGGGGGATGTGTGAGCCTGGCTTTTATGTTGCAGCCGCCCCCCATCGAGCATCACATGAACAACCCTTGCTTATGCTTTGTTTTTGGAAGATAGAGCACGATAGGCTCGTATTATCTGCGGCGCAAGGCTGAATGAAAGCTTGTATTGTTCGGGGCGCAAGGCTGAATGAAACTGGGGGCCAAAATTCCGGATTCGTGAATGCTCATCCCACTCACCGTTCAAAGCGGCAGCAACCGGGTGGGGTAGACGTTAGTACTGTTTGATCCCTTCGGGGGCGCCGAGTTCTCTTGTTAGCGGTGTCTGCCGCAAGCCTCATACCGTAGAGTCCTCCCATGGCCTCGTCTTATCGGGATGGTGAGGCATGGAAAGGGGGGGTGGGAATAGCCGGGACTGGACAACAGTGAAAAGGCTTGCGCTGCCATGCTTGCCCAGCTGCCTACTCCGGCAAAACCGCTCAAAGCTGCGTCAAGATCAATTGCCGCCTTCGTCGTCACGGATACATGCTGGAGCATGCAGTGACAACGAACTCCTCGTTAGGGAGCATGGTGAGAGGCATGGCGATTTGATGCCGCCGTTCCGACCCGCAACTCCGATGTGCTAGTAGATTATCTGGAGCTGGGCAGTAACAGCAAATCAGGCAGAAGGGTGGTTTGGCTACATCTGGGAAAGGTTTTTCTACACATTCTTTTAATTGGGCCTATTGAATTTGTGCTTTGTTTAATATTTGCTATCTCTATTAGTCTCTAAAGCTGGGGACTTACTCTATCTGTAAGTGTAAATAGATATTAGTATTGCGTTGGCTGGTTATCGGCATCGCATGCCCGCTGAACTTCCGATATCCACAAACGCTGAGCAGAGTCCGAACCCAGACCCTGGTCCAAGGGTCTATAAGACATAAACAGAGTCCAAATCAGGAATGGAGCCTAGATTAGAAGAAAGGCTAAACTCAGAACAAGAGTCTAAACCGGGTTGCGAACTAGGATCCGCTCGTTTGAGGATTGGTCGTTCGGTGGAGACGAGTCTCTGTTCGATCTGCGTGGAGTGGCCTCTCCTGCGACATCTGCGACCAGCTCTAGAAGAGCTTGCCTTGACACTTCCCTGGTCCTCCCCCATTAGACGCGTTTGGGAGGAAGGGAAGCCGGCGCTGCCACATGCCACATGGATTCTGAAACGATCTGCGGTGGCCGCACCCGTTGTTGCTTCCAATAGTCCTAGAATCTTGTCAGACTCTCCAAAGCATCGACCCGGTCTGCGACGTGGGCATCACCGTGTGTCATAAGATGAATTGAGCAACTTCGCGAGTTGGGTGGAGATCCGATTAGGCTTCCCCGCGCGCGCGCTAGTGGTCTCGCCCGCAACAGTGACTAGCTTGCTTAAGAGGATGAGCATTTCTTCCTTGGATAGACTGGGGCTCTCCCCCCCGTCGTGTTCTAGTGATTAGCGGTGATCTGGCTTGGGGAATATTTGACTAACAGCTACTCAACCTTATGCATTAAGCCATTTTGCAGATCGATGCTTCTTTATCCCCTCACTGCCCGCGTCGCCAGCCTATTGGTGAAATCTAGCGACTTAGTGGCGAGAGACCCGCATGCGATGTGTTTTATGCAGTGTTCAGCTCGACCAACTGGCCCAGGCTTCATCAGGCTCCGGTCAATAATGACAGCCTTTTGCGCGCAGGTTTCTGCTGTTTAAGGCTACAGGTGATTCTATGTCTACGTTCTAATTTTCCAACGTGGCCGTCAGCTAGTACTCAACCTGACGTGTCTCTACTGGTGTTTGTTCTTTGCATCAATACTCGTCAACTAAACGGCACGTTAAAGATGAGTCTACATGCGGCAGCGAGAGAGGGGAACATAGACCTTATAGACCAGCTACTCGATAGCGGCGAAGACGTTGGTAGTCGGGATGAGGAGGGCCGGACGGCACTATCGTTGGTCGCAGAGATGGGGTATTACTGGTTGATAGGGGAGCTGCGTAAGAAGGGCTTTGATGCGAACTCCAAGGACAGTGATGGCCGGACAGCGCTGTCATGGGCTGCAGAGAAAGGGAATAGCCTGATACTAGAGGAGCTACTCAAGGAGAGTGGTATTGATGTGAACTCCAGGGACAGTAATGGCCGAACAGCACTGTCACGGGCTGCTGAGAAAGGGAATGGCCTGGTGGTGATGAAGCTACTCGAGAAGGGCGGTATTGATGTGAACTCCAGGGACAGTAATGGCCGAACAGCACTGTCATGGGCTGCTGAGAAAGGGGATGGCCGGGTGGTGATGAAGCTACTCGAGAAGGGCGGTATTGATGTGAATTCCAGGGATAACAATGGCCGGACAGCGCTGTCATGGGCCGTAGAGAAAGGGGATAGGCCGACGGTAGAGGCGCTACTCGGGAAGGATGGCATTGATCTGAACTCCAAGGACAACAACGGCAAGACAGCGCTGTCATGGGCTGCAGAGAAAGGGAATAGTCGGGCAGTGGAGGAGCTACTCAGAGAAGACGGTATTGACGCAAACTCTAAGGACAACGATGGCCAGACAGCGCTGCTGTTAGCTATAGAGAAGGGATACATGGCGACGGTGAATATGTTTACTAAAAAAGACAGCACCACCCTGCATATTGCAATTCAACGCAAGAATCATTATATTATTGCATTGCTGCTCGATGGGTCGGTGGGTACGAGGGACGTCATGGCGGAAAGTTGGCGCTACGCATATGGGCAACAACCGTCAGATATTCTGATACTGTTAGAAGGAGAGGGGCAGCGGAAATGCGTGCGCTGTATTGCAGAACGAGAAATTCGACGCGAGTTAGCACAATGGTCAACCGAAACTGGGCCAAAAAGGTCTCTTTTGTACGTCATCTTATTCATCTCTCTTATCTCATGAAGAGACGCGACTGATTTTCCAAGCCTAGTTTTGGACCTCTCGCCCTGGCAGAATGACTTGATTCCCGGCTGGGGGGAGGTCCTCACTTTGCAACGTGGCCAATTGCGCTATTCCCAGAAACAGATCAATGGAAATTGCATTTGCTTCTGTGTTGCTGTCTGGTTTCCCGCCAGACAGGATCCAGACCAGAAACACAGCAATATGCCTGGCTGGGTCAAACGCGCAATAGCATGGACGATGGTACCACCCAAGAACCCAAGTGGCGGACCATCGAAATCGATAAACCACTTCAGCACGTTGCCATACGGTTGGATTCCTGATGACGGTGTTGACTTCTTCAAGCAGTTCATATCCTGCTTAAGAGATAGGTGGTTCATGGAATGTAATCTGGCCGAAGGAGATTTGACTAAACGTGTGAGTTTACCTAGTACTAATGTCAATCTCAGACATATAATTACCTTCCTAATCTTTAATGGACTAATTAAATAATATAGCGCGGCGATCAACTCCGTGGGAAAGGAAAAAGCCTTGACCTCATACCTAGACTGGCGGAAGATGCTCAGAAGTTAGCCGATTATCATACCTTCTTACAAGACCAAGTTGCCACTGCTAAGAAGTTCGCGAAAGAGAGCGGGGTCTGCCATGAAGAGAATGCCCTGAAAGACCTGCAGAACGTAATAGATGGTTTTGCAGATGATATTAATCACCGTGTAAGACAACTGGACCAAACAGTAAGGGACCTTTTACAATTTGTGAGTATATTAACTATTGTCTCCAATAAATTTATCAGGGCTTACCTTGTGCAGGAGTTTGCCTGGGTCTCGATCAATGAGGCACACAGATCAACGAGCATTGCAACAAGCATGAAACGTCTCAGTTGGGTCACTGTAAGATATTGCTTGACTTGTCACATTCTTGGCTGAGGCTGATACACCTCAGTTCATCTTCCTACCAGCTATGTTTGCTTCGGTGAGGCTTCGCAACATATTCGGGTATGAGCATTTTGGCCACAAGCCGCTAATGGGGTGATTTTTCGCATATAGAGTCTATTTGGCATGAACGTCGATTTATTGAAAGACAATCCTGATTGGCGTTGGTATATCCTTTTTGGGGGGGCCCTTTTAACCATCACTTTTGTGATATGGGTCATCTTCAAATTCAATCCTGTTGGTGGCATCTCCTCAAGAGCGGCACCCCCTTTGTCGTTACTAACAGATGATACAGAATATCGAATTATGGATTGAGCGCGAGGCGGAGAAAATGTTGCGAAGGATGGGTCGGAAACAAACTCAAAAAGACACTGAAAAGGGTTGAAGGAGATCACCCTCCTTTTCACCTTATCCCGTCTTAGTAGAGGAGATACATAAGCCCTACCCTCTCGCGCATTCCCCCCACCTCCCTTCTATCCCTTCAACCGCACTGTACAAAAACAAAGAATAAATGAAACCGTCCGCAGCACCGTGCCAGAGACGAGGTTGACGGACATACCCCCACCACTGCACTCGGATGAGAAGCGTCTTCGCATTAGCGAACAGATCTGCCGCACCCGAACCACCACAGAACCTAGCATCCAAACTTCAATTCTCACCCGGTTACTGTTGGATCGACAGGGTCAGTCGATACGTGCTACGGCTGGGTCTTGGTTCGTACGAACGGTTTAGTCTTGGTGTTGATGATGATTCTTGTCCCTGCCGGGGCAGAATACCAGGCCGACCAAATAGCTACTAGTACAAATTCGCTTGCTCCTATTCCGTGCCTCGGGGAACCTTTCCCCGGCACTCCGATTCCTCGAGTCAATGTGCCGACAGTTACCCCCTTCCTACATGTCATTCAATTTTCCTGTCCTTGTTCCTTGAATTTTTTTTTTTTTTTATCGTTTTTTTTCGTTTTGGGGGGGGGGTTTTTTTTTTTTTTTGCCTTTTATTTTCTCATTTTGTGTTTTTTTTTTTTTTTTTTTTTTTTTTTTTTTTTTTTTTTTTTTTCCCCCTTTTTTTTTTTTTTTTTTTTTTTTTTTTTTTTTTTCTCCAATCGAAAATTTTATTTTATTTTTATATATTAGGCACCAGAATTTTATTTTACATGCAAGAAGAGAAAAATTTTAAATAATTAAATAAAAATTAAGAAAATAAAAATAAGAAAAATCAAAATTAAAATTAAAATAATAAAACGAAAAAATGAAAAATTAAAATTAAAATTAAAAAAATAAAATGAAAAAATGAAAAAAATAAAATAAAAAAAAATAAAAATAAAAAATAAAAAAAAAATAAACAAGTCTCATTCAACTGAGTTTTGACTTTATATTGATAACTCGGACTCTCACCGACACTTGGTGTTCATATTGATGCTTCTTTAGCTCAGCCTGTCCTATAGCCTCTCTGAGTCTTTCGTGATCTATGTATTAGTATATGTACTATCTAGATATTAAATATTAATCATCATTATCATCATTATCAGGAAGAAGTCTACAAAAAGGTAAGAGATCAGAGAACTTGACCAAGGTAGGTCATGCTACATGAAGTTACATGAACTTACTATTAAGATGCTATTCGTATGTGATTTTGTTTAGTTCAAAGTTCATTGTCATCCTATTCCGTTTGATTTGTCCCCACTTTTAGTTAACTATCCTATCTACTATAATCTCCATCATAGCATGTTGCTCATCGCTCTTCGTCTGCCCATCACGCTGGATGTGCTCCCCAAGACACATGTTTTTGTCATTTCCTTTCATCATCCCAGATAACGTATCTGACGGTGAGTTTGCCCAACACGGCGAGTTTGCCGGAGGTTTTGAGTGTAGCGGACCCCACCACAACCAGAACTCTAACAATCAATTCTGGAGCTATAGCTCTAAAATTTTGCAATGATATTCTGTAGTATATAGATTGTTTAAAAATAAATTTTGAAGGAAAATAAACAATAATTGTATGTATTATATGCAAATTTGTGAAATAACTCTAATTTTCCTTTCTAGCCCTAGATCTTATCACTATACCAGTATGTAATGCACCCCTACTTGGCCCAGCTGTAAGAACCTTCCTTAGCCTCTTGATATATGATTCTGATACCCCAGAGACTTCAGAATCAGAGGTATCAGAAGATATAACTATTACTATAAGGCTAATATTTTCTATTTAAAGTTAGAATGTTCCAGATCTATCAAATAATAAACTAACCTTCTAAGTCTGATACCTGAGCTACAGATCCACTTCTTGATGCTATTGAATCTGTAGGTGGCGCTGTAATTTCCCTAGTTGCTCTCTTACCCTTACTTTTCTTCTCTACTCCCCCTCCCCCTTTTCTGCTCTTTCTAGTAGCTACTTCAGCAAGCTTCCTCTGTTTTGCATCATATTTCTTAAGAGCTTCATTAACATCATCTTGAGTCATAAACTTAGCATATCCTTGCTGCTTCTTGTTTATTCTCATCCTACTCTTTTGATGATTTGCTTTTATATTGAGACACTTTTTTAAAAAATTAGTCTCATACTAAGTAATAGCTTCTTGTGCCTGAGCCTGTATTCCAGACTTGCTTAGTTTCTCCAGAGCATTCAATAGAAGCTCCTTGGGACTGTCCTGAAGTACTAACTGCTCTGAGTACTTTAATATCTGGCAAAATTTATATGATTTCTTAGGGGTTTTAATAGCCCTAATTAGTGATTGTGACTCCTTCTGGTATATGATGCTCTTATCCAGCCCGCTCTGAACCCTTCTTCTATTATATAATACCAATCCAGCACCTGTCCAAGCTTCCTTGATATTTTAAAGGATATATGTATACTCCCTAGCTTGTTGAAGTAATAGGATAAAGTCTTCTCTAGAAATGGCTGGATATCCTCCCTTGAATCACTCAGCAAGCAGGATACCATAATGGCGCTGTAGAGGACCAAATAGACCAATGTCTAGGGGCTGAGTAAGGTAGGTTGAATGTGCTAGAAGCACAAATATCAAAATTCTACGCCTTCAGGCAAAGTCAAGGAAGAGGTAATTACAGTAGAATTTATGACCATCTAGAAGAAGAAGATGCCATTCTAGACAGTTCTTATATATAATATTAACTATAGGAAGCTAGTATATAATATAAAGTTGGTAATAAAAGAAAAAAAGCAAAAAGTAGAAAAAAAGGAGTAAACTTACTCAAGGCATATTCTAGGCTCAAAAGTTTGTTCTAACCACCCCAACCCAATCTCATTTGATGTCCAACCTTTGGGAGAATGTCCATAAACCCATCCAGGGCCTCATTGCCCCTTAATATGTATTTCTATATTATAATTTACCCCCTTTATGACTACTAAAGGAGGCAACACTACTCCTTCAGTAGACACACACTACAGAACAGTGATCAGCTCTTTATTTCCATCTTGAATATACTTAGGGTTTTTTCTACCCTTCCTGCAAACTACCCTACACTTTGCCAATATTCCTAATAGAAAGTCCTTTTCATCCATATTCCAAATATTAGCCTTCTTGACTTTATACTCTTTCAACACCTTATAGAAGAGTTTAAAGTAATGCTCCAGTACTCTAGGGTTACTAGTAGCACTTCTCTGGCACTCCAGGCACTGACTGAATCTGATTTGAAGCTTAAAGTGGTGCTTGATAAACCTATCCAGTCAATACTTTCCTAAAGAGGTTCTAAGTTGGGAATGCTGTATTATGGCTAGGACCTTGTCTCTGACAAGATCCAGGCATGGTGGGATACCCATATCATCTTGCATACAGATTCATTTGACCAATGCTTGCTTTTGTTGAGGATTAAGGAGGCATTCATGAAGATGTGCTTTTTGGCACTATTGTCTCCACTTATTCTTTCTATCATAGTGTCCTCTCTGCCACATCAAACCTCCTAGCTGTCAGAGGAAGAGAAAGCTTTGGTTGGAGAGTCAGTTCCTTCAGAGTAGCCTGTAGTCCGTCCTCATAACCCTTATTTTGCTTTGGAGGCATGTTTTAGCTTTGTGGGTTTATAACTTTTGAAGGAGAAGAAATATGAGAAATTTGAAATTACCAGGCAAATCTACAGGTAAAATTGACCTTAGGACAAATCACATATGTCCATGTGTTGGTGCTGTGGGGTTGGGTAGTCAAGCGAAGAGGTGCATACAAACTTGCATATTCTTGCAAATGCTAGCCCTAACTCCCAAATAGTGCCCCATTATTTTTGCATCTTTGTACCCAACAAGCTCTACTCTTGCTACATTCACTAATAGTATCTATTTCACCTCTCTATAGTAGCTGGAATTGATTGCATTAGTTTTGAGTCTAGTCTTGAGCTTAGAGGGGGGGGTATGTCAAAAGGGGGTCACTCAGGGGATTTCTATATTACATCACCAATACTTGGTGCACCAGCCTGAAATTTTTATTTTAAATTATTTATATGCTAGGCTAGCTCCTATTAAATTTTTATGGCCCTAGGACAAAAATTGAATTTGGCAAAATCCAGCGGGGTGGGGTTGTGGTGGTCCTCGCTTCGCGGCAACTTCGCGGGGTCCAGCAACTACATGGTGGAATGTTATCAATGTCAAACATGCCTCCCGGTGGGACTCCATCGACCAGGCAACTACCGCCCAAATTATTAAGGCTATTCGGCATATTAATGTTGAACAGACCTCCTGATGGGGCTCCATGGACCGGCCAACTTTCGCAAGTTTATTCATGCTTCTGTCGACTCTCACACTCGCCAATGCATCTCCTCAGCACTCGCTAATGCATCCCTGCTCATACTGTGGAGGTAGAATCTGAGCCCGGGCGACTAGCTAGAATTCTTAGCGTGGGTAGCTTACCTACAGTACCTCGCTGCCGCTCGTTTTTCCATAGTAGTAGCCACACGAACGAGAGCATTGAGCACACTACCCACCGGCCCCGATACTCTCCACAATACCTGCCCGGTTCACCCACACCCGACTCGCCCTATTCATACTTGCCCTGTTCCGCAGGCGCCATTGCAAGGTTATTCATGCTCACCAGCATGTCCGAGCGCTCTGGGTCATGCAACCTCCCTCCGCCGTTCGCTGGTACATCTCTTCAGCTACGTTTTCATAGCATGTTTTCACCATCGCGTTTTCTCCGCCGCACGCAACCAGGTGAGACCCGTCCAACTCCAGTGCTGTCCGCTGTGTTTCCACCATCGTATTCTCACCATCATATTTTCCGTAGTTTCCCGCGTGGTTTCCTTTACATGTTTTCCCTAGCCGTGGGTTTAACTGGGACTATTGTCCCTACATCCTTGCCCTGTCCTACAAGCACTGTTACAAGACTGTCCATGCTCACCAGCATAGGCGGGTGCTCAAGACCCCATACTTCCTCCTTTGGCTCGGGACCATGCAACTTCCCCCTGAGCTCCAGTGCGGCCTGTCTCCGGGCAGTCGGATAAGAACATCGAGTTCGGAGAGTCGAACTCGACTGCCCGGGAGATCTATACCCCAAATTGAATTCCCGAAAGCTCACCGCTCTTCTGCAGTGGCTCTCCATACCGGAAGAGACTTCGGGATGCCATTCTGAGCCATACAGGTTCCGTTAAGGTGTGCCGGGCCTTCAGATGTCCCGGTGTTCGGGTGTTCGGGCAGGATGGAAAAAAGAGGGGAGCCGACAAGCATTCTCCAGTCTCTACCGGATGGAATTCTTTGATTTTTTGTATATATAGGCTGAGATTGAGCTCAAAAAATAGAAAAGAATATCAACTATGGCTTCCTGGATTCCTCCGACTGGCTTGCCAGACTTCATTATAGCCCCTATTCGCGAGGCAATCGAAAAAATGCCACCTCACCACCTCTTACCACCGCAAGCCGGCGAAGTTTTAGATCCAGACCAAGCATATGAACGCCTCCAAGACTATGCATTCAGCCAGGGCTTCTGTATTGTCATTTCTAGCCGTGATAAAGCCAACACCAATATTCGATATACTTGTATCCACCATGGTCATACAACTCGAAATTGGCGCAAATTAGATGAACATAAGACTGAGGAGAGCAACAGACAGAAGGAATACACCAATATACGAGCTAGAGGATGTCCCTGGCAGGTATATATTTCATATAAGGGTATTACTAGAGGTAAGGTCTATGTGACTGTTTTTTTATATTTATATACTAAATTTTGAGGTAGGAGCAGACCAGAAGGCCTGGTTCCTAGGCATCACGAATGGAAGTCATGCTGGTACTCATGACATGGTACCCAACCCTCTGGCTTACTCCCTCCATGCGAAAAGACAGCCACAATATGCTGCAGCAATTCAACAAGCCATAACCTTACGCGCCGCTCAGATCAGCTACTCGCAAGCTAGTCGAATTATGGCTGTTCAGGACCTCAAACTCGATAGAAATGCCTTCTACAACACTCAAAGGAACTCCAACAAGCAGCAGGATGGGCCAGAACTGCTTCCTCTTTTCGATTTTCTCAACGAAAAACGCTACCATATTCGCTCTAGATATCGCTATGAGATGGACTCAGCAACAGCAGAACCCATCAGCAGGCAACTGGAGCAGCTCTTCTTCATGTCTGATAGTCAGATTCAGTAGGCTCAGCGATTCTGTAGCTCCTTCATGGTAGAAGTGGATACAACATTCAATACCAATATTCTTAGATTACCCCTTACCATCCTGACCGGTATCAGCAACACTGGTGACTCCTTTCCAATGGCCTTCTGCTTCCTTCCAAGCGAAAGTAAAGTCTGCTTTGACTTTATTTTTGAGAGTCTAAAGGAATTGGTATGGGAAGAATATCCACCCCCTGTTGTTATTGTTGGAGATCAGGCAAAAGGACTATCCTCTTCACTTCCTTATAGTATGCCTGGCTCTATAGGTCAATTTTGCGAATGGCATGCTTTCGAAAACATCAAGAAGTACCTTATGGACCATGGATATGCTAAGGAGAAGATAAATACCACCAAACCCCTGATCTGGAATTACCTTCAAGCCAACACCTCCAGTACCCTAACAGCTGCCAGGACGAAGCTATTCAAGGCCTTGAAGTCCCCAGAGGTTCGCTATATCAAGAACAACTGGGTTACCAAGGAGGATTTCGTCTGTAGGAGCCTTACTGAGCAAATGGCCAACTTAGGGGTATACTCTACTCAGCGAGCTGAAAGCATGAATGCAGTCCTTAAAAAGACTCTCAACCGCCAGATTTCCTTGCTAGAGGCCTGCAGACGATTGATAAAGGTAGTGGAGTCATTTGAAGCCAAGCTACTTGAAGCAGAAACCATGAGTATGACCTATAGGGCACGAATTTTGGATATGAATGGATTTGCAACTATTTTAGGCAAGGTTACTAGCTATGCAATTGGCTTAATGGCGCCAGAATGGGCTGCTGCATGTGTACCAAGGCCTGACTCAATCTGGCAAGGCAGCTGCTTGCACAACTGCTCATTTCCCCTAAGATATGGGCTTCCCTGTCGCCACTGGATGACCAGATCTGTCCTCGAAGGCTTTCCCCTACCAATATCCTTGGTCCACCCACGCTGGTGGCTCTCTGGAAGCCCTGTTCTTGGTGGTGGATGGGTTATGGGGTATCACAATGCAGCTATAGACCCTCAAGAGCGCTGGGTTGGTGGTTTTCGCAATAGGGGTAAAGATATTGTGATGGAGTCAGTTCAACATCTGCTTAAACACCAGTCACAGCTACTTCCAGAGCAGTCAGAGCATCTTATGAGGCGAATGGTAAACAACAATAATCAGATACTGGCTGAGATTCATGCTTTGAAGGCGAGGGATGAGGAAATTCCTTCTGAGCTTCCCCCCCCTTTGCCTTCTAATTTGAGTTTACAGGCAAGAAAACAGAAGGGAAGTACCAGAAAGCGGGCACTTACTGGTGCAGAGGCTTCTGAGCGTCAGCAGAAGGCAATGACAAGAGCACAGACAAGGGCAAGAGCAGCTCGTGAAGTACAGAGCACTCAGGAGGGGGTAGCAGTCACATTCAAGAGGCATACACGCAGCCAGAAAGATGCAGATTTACTTGAGGATCAATTGCAAAAGGACACTGCAAAGTATATGTAAATAGTTTTACTATCTATGCATTCTATTTACTCTATTTACACTATTCGTGGTCCTCGTTGCATTGCAAACCTCCCGGGCAGTCGAGTTCGACTCTCCGAACTCGATGTTCTTATCCGACTGCCCGGAGACAGGCCGGCTCCAGTGCCCACCAGTGCAGCAAGTCGTATTTCATCCTCATATCGTAGCTGCCCCTCCGATGTCCTCCGGTGCCTCTGCAGTCACGTTCCCAGCAGCGGTCTTCCCACCCCGTCACCCCCGCCCCGATAAGGAGGTGGAGTGCGACACCTCCTCTAGACCATATCTGGACCCTCAGCCTCCATGATCGACTCTCGGACTAATTAAACGGGGCACAGAAACCGGTTTGCAATAGCAGCAGGCTTTTTCATCGGGGGGCGGTCCTTTCAGCGGGAACAAACTTTCCATCGGGAACACAGCCTTTGCTAAGAGCGGTCAACTCACTGGGAGTATAGAGTATACCTTCTGTTGGGGGCAAGCTTTCCGCCGGCGGGGCTTTCCGCTACAACATTCAGCGTTCGGTGTCATTTGATGGAGAAGTCGCCAGGGAAGTGGATGAACCGTCATGACCGCATGAGTTGCCTTCTAATTTAATATTCATCGCGGGGGCGATATCTCTTCTGAGGGTGCTTTCTTCGATACGTCTTGGCGACTGTGCTCTGTTTGATTATTGATGGCGATAAGTCTCCCCCCCCCTCTGCCTACCAACAACACTCGACTTCATCTATAAAAGGAGCCCCTTCACCCGCCAACAGCACTCCTCAATCCACAATACTCGACTTCATAGTCTTCGTCTATGAAAGGCATCCTTCTCTCCTCGGTTTGAGTCTAAGTACTATATTTCTTCATAGCTCGCAGACGCAACGACCTATCGGCATACACTCTCCCCTTCACCCCGATCCTATACATCGTTTTTACACACGGCATTCCATTGACACACGCTCATCCCTTCCCTCCGGCCCTCAGTGTCACATTTCATCGTCGCCTTCAGATACGGTAATCCTTCGACATACACTCACTATTGCCCCTGACCCTGACATCGCTTTTAGACACGGTAATTCATCGACATACATTCGCCCCCGACCCTAGACGCGGTAGTTCCTTATTGCCGATTTATAATTTATCACTATGATGGAATACCCGACTAGTTCCCCGAGTAGCTTCGGCAGCCTTTCCTATGATACGTTACCAGAAAAACTGGCGTCGAAGATAGATTCGAGGGATCTATTCCGGCAAGGGTTCCCAAGCCCCCTTCGACCTCTTCCGCAGATGAATTTTGCGGTTCGACCCGACGACACCGGCAGTATGGAATGGTGGGGGTTAGCAAGAGAGAACATTATCAAATACCTCCAGGCCAGGCGTGTCGAATGGAGAGACTGCAGCCTAATCAACCGCCGTGGTCCACGGGATGAACTGAGTGAACAGGACTTGACGATTCTCATTGGCGCTCGGCGTGACCCTCCTTCGAACTCCTGGCTTCTCGCCCTTCAAGACATATATGCATATCTTCGGGGCATCGACGTGCATGTAAGAGTGGAGATGATGGATAAGCGATACTCTAGGCCCCCTGGCCATTTTGCTGTGGAGTCGTCGCATCCCCTGGTTCCTTTATGGCCGGCAATTCGCACGAGCATCATCGAGGTCCTTGGTTCACGTCCATGGCTCAGTCTCACAGCCATTCGTCGAGGTACTCATGAGAACCCTAAGGACAACCCAGTCGTCATCTTGATCACGACTCCTAAACCTCGTGAACTTGATCCTATACGCGGAAGTATCACGGGGATTTGCGAAGCCTCGAGTATTATATTAGAGATAGAGTTTGTGGAAGAGACGACTATATTTGGCACGAGCAGCCATTCCGGTGCATGCCTGGGACAGAGCGATTTCACGGACACTATTCCAATGGGTAGGGGCATAGGGGCGAAATCTGTACAGGACAGAACTGGTACAATAGGGGGAGCCATTGTGGTGCAAAAGAATGGTGTACGTGTTCTGGTCGGCGTGACGAATTATCACGTTCTAGAGACTCCGAGTACTAAGGGTAAGCAATGGTCTTGGTGTTATTTTCCTGATTAACTAACGGCCTCTAGAATTTCTCAGTACCGGAATCCGTCCGGAAAACCCCCAGAGGGACATTACTAAGGCAGTCAGTCCTAGCGATCAAGATACTCAAAATACTGTCAATTTTCGGAATTCGGTCATCGAGGACATGGAGAGCGATATAAAAAGGTTAAGTCAGAAGTGGACAATCTCGCGGGACAGAACTACCGCTGAAGCAATCGAAACGCTCGAGAGAGATAATGATAGCCTAAAGCAACAGGTAGCGACGATACAGAATTTCGACCGAGGAGCCGGTAACTTGTGGGCAGGCTCTGGGTTTAGGGTCAGCCCGGGAACCGGGTTTGGATTGGATTGGGCTCTCGTCCAACTTCCAGACCATCGGCCGACCCCAAATCTTGTAAGTTCTCATCTTCCCTAGCTCTTCCCTAGCTCTTCCCCATATGCTGGACTGAAATATCTACCTCCGCTAACCTATTATAGTTGCCAAAACTTGACGAGCTCATGGCTCTGAGGGAGGCCGGTATCTGCCGTTCAAACGCGAAACTCACGGAGTTCTCGGCTCACAGGATTCGCGCCGGGGAAAAGGTCTATAAGATGGGAAGGACGACGGGCTTGACATGCGGCGAAGTTTCTGGCATACTGCCAGCTCTCAAGTTGGGCAAAGTGATTTGTTCAGCATGGCAGATCGTAGGCGGTTTCGAGAAGCCTTTCTGTGGACGTGAGGATTCGGGGTCCTTTGTTATCGATTCTAAGGGTCGGTGGTGTGCATTACTTTTTGCTTGCCCTTATAGCTATACAGGCGATGCGTTTGTACTGCCGGTTGATGAGGTAGTCGAAGACATTTGTCGTTTAACAGGTGGAACCGTCTCTTTACCATAAGGGTGGTGCTTGGGAGGACGAACGGGAGGGTGGAGAGAGAGAGAGAGAGATGGAGATGAGAGCAAGAAGATTATCTCGCAGGTGGTGCTTTTGGGCGGCTCGGGGTTTGGAGACAGTTGGTTCTGGCCCTTTCAGTTTTTCTTTCGCACCCTTCGGTATAACTAGTAGATAGATAGTGTGCAGTTTAGTACTTACATATCGGGGGAGAGGCTAGGCCTCGTGGCGAGTTAATCACAAAAACTATTATCAGTCTGAGTATTTCGTTCGGGCTTGCATCGTGTGTCTCGAGGGTAATAATAATAATAGTAGTAGTAGTAGGAGGAGTAGCGGTGGTAGTAGCCTAGCGCTGTTAATTGTTAATGTGATATTAATCACTAAATGCGGTATTTAGCCGACGATCCACCGTCTGAATGCGGTATTTTGGCGATATTGTTGAATCTCTCCCCGCTTTTTAAGCCGACAACAACGACCTCTTTCTCATCATCATCCATCCAAGAATCCATCGAAATTCAGCGTGGTGGCAATGCCCCGTGGCCAACATCTAGTACTTCTCTATCGACCACACCTCCGTCTGCACCCATAACTTCTTTGCCTTCTCCACCAGACTCCTCTGAGAAGGCACGCAATGCACCTTCTTGTCTCCCGTCATCGGTAGTCCAAGCACTCGAAATCATCCGTGGGTGCTACCGAGGACACCCACCCCACGACCAGTGGATCAAGATTCACATGGAGGTTGAAGATTACAAGATCCTTCAGCAGGCAAGAAGATCTCTGGGGATACGTAGATGATAAGATTAAGTATGTGTTAGTGCTGGTTTCCTTCGATATCAGATTGAGCTAATAATCAACAGATATGACTGGAATCCCTTTACTGGCGAACTAATCTACCAAATGCCAAACGTTATCCATGACTTTTTCACGGCTCTCTTTGTCCGAGAAATTACACGCTAGCTTATACTCCTGCCAAATCGCACTGACGCCGACCCTCGTGTCCACGCCCTAGCATCTGCTATCTGCAATGCTGGTTCATCCCGGATCTTCTACGATGTTGATGGTGATGGGGAGAAATGTGGCGAACATTCCCCTGATGCATCATTTACTTATGAAAGAGCTAATTACCCTGGTATTGTAGTTGAAACGTCATTCTCCCAAAAGCGCAATAATCTCCCAAAGCTGGCAGAAGACTATATCTTGGGTTCCTTTGGAGAGGTTTCGGTTGTAATCGGTTTTGATATTGATTACCGCGGAACGAAGGAGGCAACTGTTTCTGTATGGAGACCAGAGGAGGGGTTCGAAAAAGACAATACCCCATTCCTTAGGATTAAGACTGTTGTTGATGCAGAGGTTCGTCACTAATCTTTCCGCATCTATAATTTCCCCCTAACCTTGCCCTAGCCTTTCCGCAAAAGTGATGGAGGTCTTGTGTCGGATGGCAATCTCACTTTCTCCTTGAGTGACTTCCTCCCCGCCTGTATGGCCTCCTCTATTACTTGTCCCCTACTTACCTGTACGATTCCCTATCTTAAACTCGCCGGCTTCCTCCAATCAAGTGAAGCCTATCAACAAATCACCGATTTGAATGGTGAGGACGACAGAAAGAGGCCGCCTGCCGGGATGAAAATTTGCAGGCGAACCAGCCCCATCAGAAGAGACGCCTGAGCCCTGGAAGGGAGAGGGCATTTGCGGGGAGTGAGAGGCGGGCGGAAGAGTGGGCAATGAGGGGGGGATGATACCTAAAAAAAAAACAAGACAAAACAAAACAAAACCAGAAAATTTTCCTTTCATTCATTTTTTATTTTTTATTTTTTATTTTTTATTTTATTTTTTTTAAATAGTGACCAATGAGATATAAACGATTTTGGGGGGGGGGGGGGGGAAAAAAAAAAAAAAAAAATTAAAAAAAAAATTCTCTCTTTTTGTGTTTCTTGGGGAGGGGGTTTGAACAACTTTCCCGCCCCAAAACCGGCACAATTTGTTTCCC
>JAJDFF020000091.1:62131-99811 GCA_021527025.2 Geoglossum cookeanum
GGAATTAATCTCTGTAAACTGGACCTCTATATTTCCGAATCCGCGGGTTATGTGCTGGACTATCTCGCCGACATTCCTGTCGAGTTTTCCATCAACGCCCCTTACTTCTTGACCGATCTCGTCAATTCTACAATTGACGTTTGCGAAGCCGTCATTCGTGTGGTTTATGATCTCGCCGACATTCCTGTCGACGCCCCTTACTTCTTGACCGATCTCGTCAATTCTACAATTGACGTTTGCGAAGCCTTCATTCATGTGTTTTATGATCTGGGCTATGCCACCGTCCAGTTGTTCGAATTTATTGTGGATGGACTTATTAGACTCACTCATTAAGCGGCCGATATTGCCTATATTCTTGTTAGCGTTATAGTTCGTGGGTGGGTTCATTAGACTCACCGATCATCTCGGCTAGCTCTGCGTTCGGTCCAGCAATCCCGTCCATATTAGGTATATTAGCGTAATCGGGTTATAGTTCACGAGGGGCGAGCTTGGGGGGCGGGGCGTTCAGCTTGGGGGGCGGGGGCGTTCAGCTTGGGGGACGGGGGCGTTCAGCTTGGGGGTTTTCGAGCTTGGTGTTTGGGTTGAGAAATGGGGGGTCTGACGGGGGTTAAGTAGCGGCTGATTAACACATACGCGTGTTGTGGGTTGTGACCTGCCCCGATTTCCCTTTGGCGTACGATTTTCCTTTGGCTCTAGACCCTAGTCAAAGAGTTCATTGTCTCTCGGAAGGCAGCCGCTGGGGTCCTGCAGCATTCAATGGAGAAACCTATTTCGGAGGTTGGTTCGGCGTTTGTGCTCCTGCGCTAGTTCTGGCTCCCGCCTCTAGGCCCCTAGTTCCAACCCCCCCCCGGCTCCGACCCATAGTTCCAGCCCCCGTCTAGACATGGCTCCCTTCTTCACTTGAGATCGTTCAGATAGAGGTGGAATCGCCCTGGAGGCGTGGACTGGAATGGATACATGAATTCTGCGCTACTCTACAGCTTCCTCCAGAGGAGACTGACTTCGCCGACTTCATTAGCTACCGCAACCTCATCATCGTTCCTGGGCGGAAATGTGATCGAGTGGAAAAGTGATTGAGTGGAAATACGACTGAGTGAAAATATGACCAAGTGGAAATGTGACTGCACGAGAAGAGACAAGCCAGCGTTCCATGCCCTCCTGAGACCCAAGTGCAAGCCCGCTGTGTCACGCTGGCTCGCGATACAAACGAACTGACAACACAACCCTGGCGGTGAAGGGCGGGAGATGTAGCGCAGCAGGAAAAAGAGGCCGTGTGTTGCGGTGGGCTCGTGGGCTCGTGGGCTCGTGCAGACTTGCTGCGTAAAACCGATTGGTCGTGCTCAGCAAATGTCAGAGACAAACGGGCGAGGAGTGGTGGAGCGAGCATGGCTGGACGTTCGCAAGGCCCACCCCCCTCTTCCCCCCCGGTTTACGCGTCTCTAACTGGCGATAGAGCCTCATCCACCCAACGACCCCACCCATCCGGCGATCCATCCATCCAGCGCCCCGCCTATCCTCATCCGGCCATCTCATTAACTCTGCCAACCTCATCATCTCCGACAACCTCATCGACAAATCCGTCGTTCTCCGGAGGCAAGCCCAGCGCCTCCAGCCCGGGAGTTTCGCACTATAGAACTCTAAGTACCCTCTCCTCAACACTGTAGAGGTGTGTTGACAGTATTTCATTGTATTTGCAGAGTTATCTGAAGTTCCGTTATCACCCCACGCATTTAAAGGACCATCGGTCTACCAACGCACTCAAAGAACCACCTCAACAACACTGTGAGGCTATTTACCCCACCAGATTCTACAACCCAGAATCTTGCTCATTTCGATAGACAACTAGCTAATATTGTGTCGTATAGTAAATACCCTTAGTGACAAACTAATAAAAGACACGCTCCGTCATACCAATGCGACCGACGGCCTCCTACCTCCGCCGATCACTCATCGAGGTCGAGAGAAAGTTCCGTTACGATCGTGAGTCAATAGGTCGCTTCTGTGCAAACCGAGGAGAACCTGCCTTCCGTAGCTTAGAGTACCTAGGTCGACGGAGTTTCGAGGACATCTATTACGACTGCGACGACACTCTATTTTCCCACGGAGTGTGGCTGCGAAAGCGCAATGAACACTGGGAGGCCAAAGTCCGCCAGCAGGGCGACTACGTGAATTCCCAGTTCGAAGAGCTCTCCCAACCCGCGGACATTGCCCAGATGATAAAAAGCCTCAACCTCAGTACCCGACCCGCTTCGGAAGACTTTGGTCTCCAACCAATCGCGCGGTACACCACAGTCCGAGAGGCATGGAAAGTGAACAACCGATTCAACGTCGTGTTCGACACCACGGATTTCGGTCACTCCGTCGGCGAGGTGGAGCTAGAGGCGGCGATCGGGGCTGACGATGGCGACGAGAAGAGCTCCACGGGCGCCAAGATGGATCGCGAGATCGAGGCCTTCATGAAAGAGCACCGTTGGGCCTTCCCCGCCGGGAAGCCGGTGGGGAAGTTGCTGGCGTACTTTAATAATCAGAAAGAACGAGTGGGTCAACTAAGCTAGTCTAGTCGATTAATTCCTGTTGGCGCAGCGATAATAGATAGTAGTCGCTGCCTCGTTACTCTCTTTTCTCTCCACCCGCAGCTCTAGGCAACTTCGTGCGCCTCGATGCTTTTTTCTTTGCTGGGATTATCTTTTCTTTGCTAGGAGATTAACCACCCTTTTTTTCTTTCCATTGGCTGCGCATGAAACGAACTCACAATTTTTGAAATCGCAAACCCTCCCGCAGTATGTCCCGCCCACCCCCTCTTCGATGGAAGATGTACTTTGTAACTTTCTGAGCACTCGAGCATTGAACCTGGAGGCTGGCGATGATGTACGACGCTGAGGTCTACCTGGAGAACCCTGATTGTCGGTTTCTCTTGTTCTCTTTGACATGATTTACTAGCGATATAAGGGAAGGAAGAGATAGAATGATGAAAGAGACTTTGCTAACGAAATAGCCTTGAGCATTGGTGGGGAAGGTACGAAGCACCTGGATCACCAATTGTAAAAACGAAGTATCTAGAAATAATTGGAATATATCGAGCTGAGTGTATGTGACCATAAGAATAATAGCGCAACAAGAATGGAGGTCCATTGCCCCGACCGTATTCTTACTGCGCGACTCCACTTACTTTTGCCCGCCAAGAACCCGGAACGAGTGAATAGGGCAATACAAATTTGCTGACTCCTATTCATCGCCACGGAAAAAGTCTCGGTCCGCCACCACAATTTCGATGTAAGCGTCCAACAATTATATGCCGGTTATGGGAGTATTATGCTACTTTGAAGTAAATTAACCCTCATTTGAACCGATGTAACATCGTTTTGAGGAGGCGGTTGGCCTTCCAAGCGAGAGCGTCCCGCTCATCCCTTCTCCATCGCCCATCATCCGCCCACCAACCGCCAAACTCTACATCAGATCGAGAACGGCAGTAATTAGATGCTGTGCCAGAGGTTCGAGCATGCGAGCAAGGATACTAAGTACTAAGTACCGTCCTATCCAACGCGGTTTCTTGAGGAGGCTGATCAGAAGGCCGACTGGGGATTACGTTCACCTCCCGTATCAGGCCGAAAAAGCAAAAGCAGATTACGCCCACCACAAGATGTCGGGTTTCCTGGCTTTTCCGGCTTTCCATCCTGTCCAAGAGGCTGTCCTTTCAGAGTCATCCAAGGAATTCTATGATGAGGGCGGAATGGGCCCTTCCGAGCGTCCACAACGTCCGCTTTCTTTCGTTGCTTTCACCTCAGACGGCCAGTCAGGAAGGCGCCCGCGGTGGAGGCGAAGCAGAGGGTGGCCAGGTATCATGAGGTGTCCAGCGGTCGCTGGACTCGGACACGACCGGCTTTTGATAGGTCGGTCTGTTTGAGGCGACCAGAAGACACAAGAACTGCGTCTTTTAAAAGAGACCTCACCGCGCGGACACTTTGTGTCGTATCTTCACACGCTCCAGACCACAGGTTTATCGCTCTTGACCACAGGTTTATCGCTCTTAATCGGCATATTCCATCGTGTTTGTGTTTCTCCTTTCCCTTACGCGGAGTAGATCTTCGTATTACATCGCCAGCCACGCTACTGCTCCTGCCTGCTGCCAGCACCGGGCGGTGTGTACTGGCAAAAAAAAATACCGCACCCAACCAACCACTTTCGCGCGGTCGTTCCTGGAAACCACAATCCGTCTCCTCTGTACAGCCGGCATTTCGTCCTTCTTACTGCGTTTGCTGCTTGATATGAACAGACTCGGCCTTGGATCGCTTTCACTCGAACAATCATCGTCGCTCTCGACATTTTATCGCCGGCAGCCTAATAAGACGGCCGTCCCACTGGCGTCACTGGTCTTCATCCCGCGCCTCCACATATCACTCATCTGATCTCTCGCGGCGAGACGTCACCATGTGCCAATACGACTTGGTCATAGTCGGGGGTGTATCTTTTTGTCCGCATACGAGGCAATATGTCGTAGCGCCTAGGTACCTTCGGGCATGTAAGCCCCGATATGCCCGTTGAGGTTTTGTTTTCCCTAACGCGTGTGGAGTACAGCTGTTATTGCGGAACTACTTCGACCACTCTCTCATCCCAGCACCTCAGGACCATGCGCTATCATCGCTAGACGCTATTCTCATGAGCGATAGCGCTGGATACCCCCAAACACAACTCGTGAACCTACCTAATCTTTACAATGTCAACAATCAAGTGCCCGGCCAAGGGCAGCTTGAGCATATGCACAGGGGTGGTCTTGGTAGTCAATGGGCGAGAAGTCATGACTATATGGAAGGGCAGCAGACTGTGCAGCACGGTATTCATGGAGTAGATGGCAGCGTTGGATCTGCTAATCTCGTGAGAGATGCGAGTAGTGTAGGCGAACAGCCGATTCTCGATATCCGGCCTGGGCACTGCTGACCTGCTTGTGTAACAGGCCTCGAGTAATATATACTTTGACTATGGTTCCTCGAACGGTCCAAGTTACACACCATCTTACCAACACTCGCTAGATGCTTTCTCAGGCTATCCATCTCCAACATTCAGCAGTCTACCACGCCCCCCTCCCCTAGCGCCTAACGCTGCTCAAGGGCGTGAGACTGCCCCTCCATATGGAGATATGTCGACGAACGAGCAGCTCGCCGGCGGGCACCAGGACTTCGGCAGCCCTCGACAGCAAATTGATCTGAGCTTAGTGCCACGATCGGATGACAACCCTCCGGCCTCTACAATCGGTCAGCAAACCAGGAGTAGTGGAATACCGGAGGACTCTGAACCACAACGTCGCAACTGCTTCGGAAACCATCCTCAACCAGGGTATAATCCTGACACCCAGACCGATGACGTATTCACTCACTCCAGCCCTAATGGCAACGTCGCCGATACCGCATATGACCTTATCGGACTTGTAGGCCCTAGCCAAGTTGCCGGCGTCCCCTATAGCAGTGAGATTGAAGTTGACAATGAGGACCCACCAGCCTCATCCCTCACCGTCCAGAATCAACCACAACCTCCGCGACTAAGCCCCGAGGTATCCGGCGGAGCCGACCTGGCCCTAGTCCGGGATAGGGCCCGTGGTATCTCCGGGAGACCGGGAGCTGGGAAGAGAGCGGGGAAGGCTGCTAAGAACTTGGTGGAAAACGTTAAAAACGGTGTGCAGAAGATATTCAAGCCCAAGAACAAGAAGTTCAAGACTACTAGCAAGCAATACACGAAAAACCGCCAGATAGGGATGTGTTTGCTATGCAAACTGGGTGGACGCAAACAAGCTGTAGGTGTCTCCAATCGGCAAGGAAATGCAATAACTAACGTCTCTAGTGCAATTACTTTAGGGACGATCGCGTGTGTGATGTGTGTAGAGATAAGTACGGGGAGGATCATGCAGCCGAGTTCTGTTTCCAGCACCACCAAGTACAGGAGCTTGGTTCGTTGCCTCGTACTGTTCTCTACTTCATAAAGCTGACCCCATCAAAGAGCTCTGGCGCCCCACCCACGAGACGGCTAGCAGCTCTCGCCTATCTTGGCCCGTGAAAAAGCTCGGGAGCCTGTCCTTGCATCTCGCCATAGGCCCTTTAGCATCTTGCCACTACCTACCGCCCATCGCACTCGACCTGCAAAATGCGGCTTTTGGCAGTGACCAGCTCGTGCGCCTCATAAGAGGACTTGGTATTGGTCTAGTCACTGACCAGACGCTGGGTGTCGAAGAGGATGAATTTGTTGACAGGGCTCGGCTCTGTGTTGGACTTCAGTTTCTCATCGAACGATCCCCTGAGATGATGTATTACGCTGAGCCGGGAGAGAGGGAGCTTGGTCGCTACGTTAGCCAATCTTTCCTCCATCGTATCGTCTATGAGCTATCCTCGCGTACAAAATCCCTCGCCGAGGACTCGCATAAATGGCTGATGAAAGATACTCGAAACCGGCCGGGTGCCGTCCTGATAGTGCTAGCTGTCTTATATGGCCTATATGCAAGACAATCGACGTTGGAGCTTCGAGGCTACCCAGTATGGATTTCCCAACATGTTAACGATATATCGTGACTAATGATTGTTCAGGGATCTATCATATGCTCTCTGCGGGAACAGGCAGGAAAGGCGGCTCGCTGTCTGCTCAGATTCGGGAACGCTACATACGAGCTCATGGACGGTGACTATAAGAGCAGTATATCAGTAGCGGACTTCGACGGTTACAGTTGTGCGGTTTTACAGGAGTTAGCCATCCACCTAGAAGACGAGATCCATGCCGCACATGGGCCCTACCCTCCAGGCCAAGCCTCGCCATTCTCTCGCGACTGGATCAGTAGTTCGAACGCGTGAGTACTCAACAAGCTTCAAGCACCTTCAGCAGTCTAACCTCTACAACAGCTCGCCCACCCCTCTCTATCGGTTACTAGATTGCCGTGGCAAATCCCAGAGTCCCGACTCGCTTGAACGGTCCCCGCCATCTATCCGCGAATTCCTCAACTGCATAGACGATCCTCCATTCCTTTCGTCACCCAACATGCCGAGTGCCCAAAGGTACATTATCCACACGGGCGTCCCTGGTCCCCAGACCGACGACGGTAGCGAAGAGGAAGCCACACCGCGTTTGCGAGAGGACAAAGGCAAAGGTCGTGCGGACAATATAGACATTGACATTGGGGTCGACCCTAGGGTTGAGGAAGAGCACGAAGAGGAAGAGCGCGAAGAGGAAGAGCTCCAGTCAAGCTTACGGGCATCGAGGACAACGAATGCTAGCGCGTGGGGCTCGGGCTCCGGCCACCCATCTCGTCCTTCTGGTTCCTCGGGGAATTCATCACAGCGATGCTACCGTTATGCGTAGTCACTCAAGCTGCCACCACACTGTGATGTTGATCGACGACTGGCCTCTGGTGGTTGTAGTGTTTTATCTCATTCATGCGCTATCTACAACGAGGAGAAACCCATACGCACATATACCTACTATTCCCGCCTCCAGCTTTATAGTCGTCACCACCAACCGCTCTAAACTACACTTTCCCCCTGCCAACTCATCTCATTCCGTTATATACGTTCGCGCTTAGTTTCACTACCATATTTCCTTAGCTTGTCTAAAGCAGTTTCCTAAACGAGCCTTTTCGGCCACCAGACCAGGTACCAGTCCGCCTTGTATTGTATTTCCCCTGCATATCTATCTCATATTGTGCGATTAAGTTCCTGCGTATACCATCTCACTATGCTCATTTGTATGAATCTCACGTTCACATATTCCACCCTCCATCGCCTTTCCAACACATATCTTGCCTTTTGAGTTTCCGTTTAGGTCCCAGTCTGCTTCGTTCAAACATCATATATCAGGGAATTCACAGAGCCCGCGAAAAAAAGAATAGTTTGAGAAGGCGCCTTTAGCCTAGAAAGGAACCATAGAGGGAAAAAAAAAGCTTCACGAATGTTTGCATAGGTGTATGTGTATATGATGACGCTACACCACGGCCTCCACCCCAGCGGTGGTCTCTTTTGTCGCTTTTGTCTCCCTCCATTTTCCTTTTCGTACACACTATCTAACAGCACAAGGCGTGGCGTTTTGGCGTTCCATTTTTGGGCCTCACATACGTATAGACAGGCTGGAATACAAACAGCACGGTCTGGTCCTCTGCGTATATGCCATATCCGGCGTTGTATTGCATTGATTGCATCTCATGTGCGGGGAAGCGCAAACGGAACGACAATGGAGAATGTTGTAGAAGTCGATATGTGGATACGGCTAGGGTAGATGGTCTTTTGGGGGCCAGACGGTTCCCCACGCTTTGTACATATGTACATGGAGAGAAAATGTATATAGCTTTGAACGTGACACTATATTTGAATGCCAATTTCTCAGCTGACCTGACGGACCAGGGGGGTCATTGGCGTTATTACCACCCTTCCCGTTGGATAGCTGACCAGAAATTTTCGTTTCAGTAAATGGTTGGATTTTAATGCCGCCTGCCTTCGTAATAATCGATAAATAACCCCATCAGCTGTATGAATACACGGTTCCACCCCAATCTCAGGCTCTGACCATAAGAATGGAGCTGGGTGAGGCAGCACCTGAGCTGGGTGATCACCGACACCTGTTGTATAGACTGATACTTGCGGGAGGGAGCTATACGTGACATATCGAGCCCCTCGTTCTAACCGAACGGACGACGTCGATCCTCTGGTAATTAATTGAACCTATTCATTCCACATCACCATGTCTCGCGCAACAATTCGCCGTAATGTCCACTTCCTCGACGGGGAGAACAATGAAATCCTAGGCTTTTGGCCAAACGGATCGGTCTCGTGGAGCCAGATTGCCGGGTGGATGCACATCACGCTCCCCTCCATGCAGTACGCTGTCTTTCGATGCCTAGAGAGCGGAAATCCGGAGAACCCTGCGACAAACCACGGCCCCTCTATCAACCTGTCAGGCAATAATGACGCTGTTCATCCAGGATACTATGTAGTTCTCTCTGCCAATGGTGAGTACAGGGGACTCGGATCTGTTGAGCTTTTACATATACTAATGACAACTCTTAATAGGTGAACCTCTTGATATTACCATAACTGAAGAGAGAGAGCTTTATATACACTAATGACAACTCTTAATAGGTGAACCTCTCGATATTGCCGTAACTGAAGAGAGAGTTCCTCCTCGCACTGTGTCATACAATCTTTCAAATCCTGATCCCCGAGTAGGCATTTCCTTTACATACACTAATGACAACTCTTAATAGGTGAACCTCTCGATATTGCCGTAACTGAAGAGAAAGCTCCTCCTCGCACTGTGTCATACAATCTTTCAAATCCTGATCCCCGAGTAAGCATTTTCCTTATCACCTCAATTTTACAATTGGTCATCATTTTTTAATTTGTAGCCGGTCAACAGATAGCCGCATTCAGACAAAGAGTTCGTGAGAGAGATGGCTGCTGTGTGGTGACGGGTACCCGAGTACCGCCTGGGCATTATGAAGCCTTTGAAGCAGCACATATCTTCCCTTGGCTCATCTAGATTTGGTAGGTATAACTGTACTACTTGTATTCAGCTTGAAGTGTACGCTTATATTATTGTTATAGTGACGTTCTGGTCAATGGAACTAGATAATTGAAGACGACTTCCTGGATGTGGGTGACTTGAAAATTCACTCTGTCCAGAACGGAATCCTCTTACTTAGACAAATACAATATCGCTATCAATCCAGACGTGAGTATGCTGTATGCTTTAGATGCTATCTATGCTCAGAGTCTTTCTAATGCCTAAGCAGGATAACTTCAAGATCACTTCTTTCGTAGAAGATTATCTTGGATTTGACGGTCGATACATGGTCCGAAGTAACCATCCTCAGCATTACCAGCCCCTTGGAGGTTTGCTGAAATACCACTTCCGCATGGCTGTTCTATGCAATATGAAGGCCCGAGGTCCCGAATACGATTGGGACGAGGATATCCCGCCTGGGATGGATCCGGTTGCAGAAATATCAAACTCCGAGAAAGGGAAACTTAGACTTGAGCTCGTTATGGCAGAGAGACTTAACCATCTTGTTGACTAGTGATTCAATCATAAGTTTTTTCTTTTTTTAGGGGGGGGTGTACAGTACCGTGCCATGAGTCTCGCTGCAAGAATATGGCGGGGGGGCAACATGGACTCCATTCTTACTCATAGCACGATTATTCTTATATATATTCGACTCGATTGTATTTTCAATGCCGCCTTGCCTTCATAGCGAGAAATGGGCGATATACCAAGGTTATAAAAATGCGCCCTGACCTCACCCTAATTTGGCGGGTGAGCAATGCCGCCCTGTGCTCGCGCGAGCAGGGTGAGTTCCAGGCGAGCATAGGTGGGTTGTTTTTAGATAATCATTCCCACCCCGAGCTCACGCATCGCTGGTCCTAACCTAGAAACTAGTTTTTAACTTGGCAATATAAGGCTACAAAATGCGCCTCAGCCAGGTGATGCTGCTTTACATAGTTGGGTGGTGTTTTTAGCCTTGCAAACGGTCGCATCGAGGGGCTCGATCTGGTAATACAAGACAACTACAAGCAAGTGTAATCGATAAAGAGGGTTTAGGCCGAAAAAGGAAACTAGAGCCTACACACTCAATCTAGCAATACTTACATACAACACAGTTTATATATCTATCACACATCTCGTCAAGCCTTTGTGATCACTCGAGTCACTTATGCTATCGGCACGTTCCTCTCCACCCCACCAGCCCTCACAATGGAATCGGTAGCGACGATTACCCACCACCCGAGTGACCTCCTCCGTGAAGTCAGGGCCTTCATGAATTGGAGGCATCCCGAAATATCAGTTACAGTTCCCGTAGTCACTACCTGGAAGGCCGCATTAAGTGCTACACAATTAGCGCTTGGTGAGGTAGATGAGACAGTCATCATTACTCGCGTACGGTCAAAATCAGAGAGACAGATTCTCCGCCAAGTGGCACTCGAGAATGTGCAAGCCGAGAATTCGTCGTCGCTGGGAGGTGTGTATCCGATACGTACCGCATATGATATAACATCTCTTCCCTATCCAAAACTTTCATCCGAAAGCATACGGAAGAAGTTGAAAGAGAACGCAGCAAGGACGCCCCACTGTGAGGGTCCAGGCGGTTGGCCGTAGATGCTCGGGCTTGGTATCGTCTAGATGGGCGTCTCGAACGTGCTACGAACTAGTGGTTCGTGTTGGTATAAGGCTCGGGAGTATGTACTGTCGGAATATTCTAATAGTAGTCTATGTACAATAGGTGTGTTGACCGATGAGGTTGCAAGAAGCATCCTCGTTGGTCTCTTAAGGGGTTCGCGAGCCGTGAACCTTGGCAATGCGAGCAAGGCTCGCTCCGTGGTCCGAGCTCTCGTGGCTCCGTTACACCCACTTTTCTACCAACCTATATCCTGTTTCCATCCACTCGACCATCACCGAAAGAACGCTACCTATCTTAAAGGGCAATCTGGTTCTTCGTGGGATCGACTACACCAACAATGATGATCCACGAGAGGTGTTGTCATCTGTCGACATGTTATGGGATACCGGTGCATAGCAGACTATAATCACTGAAGAGCTACTGTCAGAACCATTCCGTCAGCACCTTAAAGACACCCAACATGACTCATATCATTCCAGGGATGGGCTACATGTCCAGATGGACGTAGTAGTTGGCTTTTCAAATACACCAATCACTCTCGAGGCTATTGTCTTCATAGTTCCCAAGAGTGTCGTACCCAATGAGCATGTGGGAATTCTCTTTAGACAACAGCAATGCATTGATCGCATCAGCTACCGCAGCATTCCACGTTGCATTCTAAAGGCAAAGGGTGAGGACATCAGAGAGGATACGTGGGGAGATATTGTACTGGACAAGCTCATTGATGTTGGTGGCGACATAGTCTCTCTCTAGATACTATTGCAGTGGAATCAAGGGCCTTGATACTTGTGAGAATGGAAGTCATGTTATAAGGGTACTAAGACACCTTCCCATAGGCATCTCGTCATGGTACCGGTAGTGTACTGGTCGCAGTGTATATAGACGTCTCGTAGGTAATGAATCAATGGGCAGGCAGTTAGCTGCACCATCAGGATGTCACAGGCGATCCGTAGGAGTGACGGCTAGGCTTCTAGCAATGAGAGACAAGGTTAAGGTGATTTCTTGATGACTTCTTAATAAGAACTAATCGCTGATCCCCAAAGGGCTATCAGCGATGAGGCTAAATACATGTCGGTCACGTGCTGCCGGTGGACTGCCTGCGGCCCTCAGTCAGCTGGCGTTTGCCATATGAGCGACCTTTACATATGTGTTGTGGCAGATATCCCAAAGACTCTCCCGCGCGCACAAAATTGAAGCTGCCTAAATTGTATGGCCCCTATTAACTGACACGGGTCGCTAGCGGGGAAAATTTTCTTTATACTAGTTTAATTTGCACCCACTTGTAATACATAGAGATGGCACTCCACCCGTTCTAGTAGCTAATCAATCAACTCTATTTAACCAAAAGTTCAACAATACTATACTTATATCCAGTTGAATCAAATGGACGCCGTCGATTCTCCTGGCTAGCAGTATTTGCTACTCTTATGCGAGGCTTGTAGTGACCGCAACGGAGCATGTTAATAGACTATAATGAAGACTTTGTCTTTAAAATTGACATCTTGAGCGTGCCAAACACCGTGCCAACGTTTGTACTCTTTGTGCTCTATCTAACTCTACTCTATCCCAGACCCCCTCCCCCCCCACACGCACACGCACACGCACACGCACGTTGTTGTCGATCAATGCGAGGCTATGGGATCGGGGGGGGATGCGTTGCGGCTGTGTGCGCGGTAGTAGAGTTCCGGGGTTTTGTTTTTCAGTTATATTGTCTGCTTGTGCAAGGAATCCAGTCTCTCTGCCCACGTATTGCTGACATAAACCCTAGCTAGCCCTAGTCCCCCCCCACAGGTCCGATTTATTTTAATGCACAAGTCAAAGCGACCTGGCGAATCAGCGACGACGTTAATCCGGAAAACCACAGACTGCGGAAACTGCAAGGCTTCGTCGTACTTTTCTTGCACATCCGTCTCTCCACCCCCCCAGCCTCGACCTCTCAACCCACCCAGTGCAAAACCGTACGCATCCAACATCTCCAACGCCTTGTCGCCTCCTCTTCTCGATAAAGTTACCCCTCCAATGGCTTCCTCTGGAAAGGCCCGTGTTCAGCATCCTGCTCCTGACTTCAAATGCACAGCTGTCGTAAATGGAGCCTTTGAAGGTGAGTACTTACTCAACCTGTTCCTCGGCCTATCCCTCTCTAAAACCTCCATCTCGCTCTAATCTCGCTCTAATCTCGCTCTAATCTCCTCTAATCTCCTCTAATCTCTCTCGCTCTCGCTCAGAGGTCTCTCTTTCCGACTATGCCAGCCGATGGCTAGTGCTCGCGTTTATCCCCATGGCCTGGACTTTCGTCTGTCCCACCGAAATAATTGCCTTCTCGGACGCAACCCCACAGTTTGCTTCCAGAGGCACGTCTATCGTTTTCGCATCGACCGATTCGGAATATAGCCTTCTTGCTTGGGCTTCAACACCACGGAAGAGCGGTGGATTGGGTGGCGTCAACATTCCACTTCTCAGCGACAAGAATCACCGCTTGTCAAGAGACTATGGGGTTTTGATCGAGGAAGAAGGTATTGCACTCAGGGGCCTATTTCTAATTGACCCAAACCGACTAGTACGGCAGGTGAGTGTGATTGTAGTTGTGCACTGCTCGAGGAGCCTACTGAAGTTGCCTGCATTGGGACTAGATTACCATCAACGACCTCCCCGTCGGTCGTTCCGTTGACGAAACCCTCCGTCTTATCGACGCATTCAAATTTACAGAGGAGCACGGGGAAGTGTGCCCGGCAAATTGGAACCCCGGCAGTGCATCCATCAAAGCGAATCCGAGTGACAGCAAGGCCTACTTCCAGAAGATGCACGGCGAGGTAGTAAACGGCACTTCCTAGGTCTGGTATGTAGAAAGAGAAATCCGGGGGGGGGGAGGCGGCCACAAGGCGCTAGGTTAGAAGATAGGTCGTGCACTACCCAACCTTCCGATAGGTTATTGTATGCTAACGTCAACCGCACATTTTAGGTGAATACCCAATACCGCTCGTTCAGAAAGCTAGTTCGCTATCCCCATTAACGTGCACGCCACAATACTTTTAAGTTCTGAACCACTCCAGTATAATTCTTTTCAATCCCGCCCAAGTCCGCAAAAATGGGGGAGTACTTTAAAAAGTATAAAATAGAGAGACATTCCTAAGAAACAAGGGATGCCCGCAAGAAGTCCCCATGTATCTACAAACAACAAAAAAAAAGAGAAAAAAAATTAAGAAAAAAAAAAATAGATTGAGGCTCAAGTCCTCTGGGTCGCATGACTCCTAGCGCCAAAAAAAAAAAAAAAAAAAAAAAAAAAAGCCGCTACAAAGTGACTCCATAGAATTGAGCAAAGCAGAAAGAACCCAAGGGAAAGACAAGCCAAATAACCGGGTCGGATGAGTAAAGAGGCAGAATTACCAACTTTTTACAGCGAGAGAGAGAGGGAGCTAGAAACCCTTGTCGTAGATAGGGTATGCCAGTCAAATTTTTTTTTAATCCGCGATTCGCAAGGAAAAAAAAAAAAAAGGGAATAAACTGCGGGAAAGTAGCTAGCATATTCCACTTTTTTTTTTTTTTCCCTCCCTTTCTTGCTGCTACTTAAGGGGGAGATATAAAATTGAAAAGGAAAAAAAAAAAATTCCTCGCATAAAAATTTCCATGTTTTTGGAAGCTCTCTTTCTGCAGGATTGTTTCCCTCGAAGCCTTCCCCGTAGCTCCCCAGCGAATAGAGCAAAAAGTCCGATTCAAAAGCCCGATTCAACTCCAATACCGCCGGTATGAAATCCCTCCACCGTAGCAATGCCAGACGAGCACTTGCATCTCCACATTGCTCTACCACTGGTTGCGGTCCCAGTTCGGGTCTGTGAACGCCCACACCGGTCAGCGTCTCATGTATATATATACCTTCCCAAGCCTTCTAAAACCCCGACAGATAGAAGAAGCAACGAGAGGAGGGGAGAGGGTAAGGGCGAGCTTACCTTGTACGAAGGCTGCAAGCACCTTGCTCCCCGTTTGCAGTAGCGGATGGCCGACCACGATCTGCAAGAAGCGCTGGAGCCCTTCCCGCCGATGCTCGATAACGTCGTCTGAGAACCGGTTCGTAAACACCTTCCCCGGCAGCGGCGGGATAGTCACGCGTGCCGACTCGCGCTCGAGGATATCTCGGAAGTATTCAAAGTCGCTGTAGCGGCGGCGTACGGAGCTGTGCTTTAGCTTGAAGGCTGGGATGTTGGTCTGTGGAACGCAGGAAGGGAAGAGGGGGTTTGTGTCAGCGAAAGGTGGCTGTCAGATTGAAGGAGGGGGGGGATGGATGGGGGGGCTACAGACTCTGCAGACAACTTCGTAGTCTGTATACATCTTCCGCCCGAAGCCGTGGGTTTGTGGATTCTTGACCTAGAGGATGCGGCGTCGTGAGCGACTCTCGTAGAGTAGAGCAACGTGCCATCCGTAGACTGGAACGGAGCCTATCCATCCCCGACGCAGACGTACCTCTATCTCGAGGAAGTTCTCTGGTGGGCCGTAGATCTCCTCGAAGCTCTGCTGGCGCGCGTCCGGTATGGCCTGCATCCTGAGTTTGGCCGAGTGCGGCGTGCGTGCGTACGTGCAGACTCTCTATCCGTGAAGAAGCTTGTATCGGATGAAGGGTATAGGCAACGAGGTGTGTGCAGGACTAGGCTGGCAGATGGCGAGTAGGAGGCCGTTTTGCCAGCTCAACTTGCTGGCGATGCAGACAGAGATGACGTTCAGGTGCTGCTTGTTCGCCAAGGTTATAAAAATGCGCCCCGACATCACCCTAATTTGGCGGGTGAGCAGCGCCGCCCTGTGCTCGCGCGAGCTGGGTGAGCAAGCTAGAGGCAGAATCTCCAACGGCCGTAGGAAAGAGCTCTTTATAGAAGCCTTTTCTTTAGATACAATCCTCCCGCTGCCATCCTATCATAACCCTGCCCTTCTATGTGAAATGAAGCAGGCGGTCATGTTCTTTCAATTTAGTACCTGTACATGTACAGGCTGATGTACAGAGACGAAGGTAGCTAAGTGTTCCTCAAAACGTACAGTGATCATCCATAATATCAATATATTCGGATATATGGATCTCGCCCCATGTATCGCTGCCAATATCCTCTCCTCGCCTCTTAAGAATGATTCGTGGGATAGACGTCCATACCATTCTGTTGAGGAAACCGTTATGACCCAAGATCACGCCGCTTCGTCCATTTGGGAGTGACCGAGCAGGCCGCACATGGAAAACAGTATTGAATACGAAGGCGGTATTGGTAAGAGCGATATAGCCATCAACCCCAACAAAAAGTCCATTTTCGTGTCGATAGGGATCGTGTTCGGGACTTTGGAGGTATGTTCTGAACTCAGAAGGAAGAATATCTTCTGTAATAATGCAGCTATGAGCGCCAGTGTCCCAGAGCATCTCGTTTATATCCAGACAACAGCTACCGGTCTCGTCGTCTGGGTCCTTATCCAATCCACGGAGGGACAATGTTCCTGTAACAACAGGAAGAACTCGCTCGATAGACCCCGCTCGAATTTGCAGAGGATATGGTTCCCGATCTCCAAATGCCATATTCTCTTTCGCTAACTCTCGTAGACGTTCACTCAGAGCAGCTGATGATCGAGGGGGAGGGTGATGCTTCGGAAAACTAGTTTTGATCGGTAGACCGTTTTGAAAACTAGGAGATATGTCCGTAGCAGGTGGAAGTGATGCAAAGCATATTTCCTTTAGAGCTTGTTGTCGCTCTCTCGTTGTCTTGGGGAAAATTACGAGTTGTTGGTCCGTTGACTCGAGAGAGCGTATTGCAACCTGTAGAGCACTAATCCATGTTGTTCGGGGGGGGACCGCTATAGTGGTTGTCGGTGCCTTTGCCTTGACAGAGGCGGCAACCTGGAGGAGTAAGTGTGAGGTAGGAAGGACTATTTCTACTGAATCTTGGTGTGAGGGCGACGCCATTAGAAAGCCGAAGTGTGTTGCTGAAAATGAAGGAATATGATATAAGCGTATTGCTAAAGAAGTTGGTCCTGCATGAAGGGTAGAAATAACTCACCTTGAATAGCTTGAATAGCGAGAAGGGCTGTATCTAGATGGGATGTTGGATGAAGGATAGAGGGTGTGCTTGTGTGGGCTGTGGAGCAGCGCCAGCCGGATGAAGCTGCCGTAAGTGGAATACTTGCTCACATGTGCTGAGGTCGGTGCGCATTTTTATAGCCTTGGTGAGGTAAGAGTGACGGAACCACGGATTTCTGTCGTGCTATATCGCCTTCTCTATCCAAATCGTGTAGTATGTTTCCTGTTGATTCCTATAAGAGTACCTTTCCGACGGCCGTTGCTCGCTCAGCTAAAGCGGCATCACATGAGTGAGTGCGGGGCGCATTTTTATTGTCTTGTGTTGCCAAGGTTATAAAAATGCGCCCCGACCTCACCCTCATTTGGCGGGTGAGCGACACCGCCCTGCGCTCGCATGAGCCGGGTGAGTTTCAGGTGATCAGGGGTGAGCACACGTTAGAATGTAAATCGTATGGGGAGAGTGCATCTTGCGGCCTCTCTACTGTAGGACCTTTGGCAGGAGGGCTGCTGTGATAGTGTTGTTTCGGCCTATTTGTATTGTGGTAGCCTTCACCAGATGGCCAGTCAGTAGTACCTACAGTGTCACGGTTTGAGGCTGGCATGTACGGGTCACATGACCCACAAACCCTGTGTATTTAGATTGCCCCACCAAGGCATTAGAACATTATCAATTCATCTTTCTTCTGCTCGTTGCAACCTGCTGCACATTCTACGTGCACCCTTACATACAGGCATAATCCCCAGTACTGTGGTAGCCACTGTACTACTATCTGATACTAGCTCCTCTGTTACGAACCTCCGATCCAAGCCTCCGATCGCCTTTGACCTAGCCTCCACGAGCCGTATTGTAACGGAGCCACGAGAGCTCGGACCACGGAGCGAGCCTTGCTCGCAGTGCCAAGGTTCGCGGCTCGCGAACCCCTTAAGAGACCGACGAGGATGCTTCTTGCAACCTCATCGGTCAACGCACCTATTGTACATAGACCATCGTTAGCATAGACCGACTATATACACTACGAACCTTGAACACGTACACGAACCATTAGTTCGTAGCCTCGCCGAGACGACCGTCTGATTGTGAACCCGTACGAGCACCTGCGACCACTCACCTAGATCCTAACACGTATCGAGCCGCATGAGCTCATCGCCAGACCCACGAACCATGACGCAAGCCTCTACGCAGACCTCAACCGCGCTGCCTAACGAACCTACGGACAGACCAACCGCGAACTACTACCGCTCGTAGTATAGCCAGTAGACCCAACCGCGGCTGGCATGGCTCGTGACAATTCATGGCGGGTTTGAGAGTTTCCTCTTCTTATGTATATAAACACGAAGCCTCCTTCTATACCTTCTCTCTTCTTTAGCTTTGAATCGTTGAATAGAAGTAGTCCTACCTTGTTTTCCAAGCGCTCGGAATCTACGTTCGTGACACCATTCAAGACATTACACTAGCAGAGGTCGATTCTAGATTGAATGCGAACAGTTCAGGAGAAGGCTGGTAGCAAGAGTTCCAGACTCTATCACTAGTATTGTTGAGGTTGGTCTAGGTTCGGACCCATAGAAGCAGGACTGCATTCAAATTGGAAGAAGATGATTGTTCTATTGACTAATTAATCGAAAAGTGAAAAAATATACCCATTGTGGGTCACGTGGACCTGCCACAGGTCCGCTCACTATATTGTAAGGTACCTCAAACCATGACAAGTATCATCTAGGGTAGATCTTGAAAGGGATAAATTGAGCTGGGGAAGTGTGTCTTGTGGCTTCTCTACTATAGGACCTTTAGCAGAAGGGCTGCTATGATAGCATTGATCTGGCCTATTTGTAAGGGGTGCTGAGACGCCTCTCCGCAGGCGTCTCGTCGTGGTACTGGTAGTGTGCCGGTCGCAGAGTATATAGATGTCTCGTAGGCAATGAATCAATGGGCAGGCAGTTAGCTGCGCCGTCAGGGTGCCACAGGCGTTCCGTAGGAGTGCCGGCCAGGTTTCTAGTGATGTGAGACAAGGTTAAGGTGACTTCTTGATGACTTCTTAATAAGAACTAATCGCTGACCCCCAAAGGGCTGCCAGCGATGAGGCTAAATACATGTCGGTCACGTGCCGCCGGCGGACTGCCTGCGGCCCTCAGCCATCTGGCATTTGCCATATGAGCGACCTTTACACTATTTATATTGCAGTAACCTTCACCAGGTGACCAGTCAGTTGTACTTATATGCATAATCCCCTGCACTTTGGTAGCCACTATACCGCTACTTGGTGCTAACCCTTCCTCTTCGACAATGGTAGCCAAGGTATTGGAAATGCTTGGTTCTACTGAGGGGCCAGACAGTTGCCCACGCTTGTATAGGGAGAGAAGTGTATATAGCTTAGAGATGATACTATCTTATATACCAATTCCTAGCTATTGATCCATTGGGAATGGCTGTAAAACAGTCAGCACTACTTTCAAAATAATTGCAGTTGATGCTCCCAAATATTTTTTAGGAAACACAGTTGTGTTTATGTCAGGAGCCTGCGCTGGCCGCAGGAATGCTATGCAGCAGGGTAACCCTGTGTGGTTTCCATTACTGTATTTAGTCGATTGGCTGAGCCTCAGGAGGAGGCCAGCGATCAGTTCTTCTACATACTAGAATCGATCCTCTTGCCTTCTGACATCGTATCCACCTGTAGCCTACCCAGCGGGTCGTCAGCGACCCTCAGTAGAACTCGGCACTCCGACCAAGCCTACGCACGTCTACGTCGACCCGCCGTCGTGCCATCAGCGACCAGGCCAGCCGGACAGCGTTACACTGCCATAACCACCCTAGGGGTCCCTGCAGGAGGCGACCCTTACAGTTTACTAGCCGCATCATCCATTTGGCCATGGAATCGAAAAAATAAGGAACAAATCTCCCAGGATAATTGCTTGTAGTAGGAACAGTTCAGGAGACAACAATACCCTTGCAGTCTGCTTATTCTTCCCACCACTTATAGTCCTAGTTCTCTCAATTGATAAAGAACTCGAGATTCTCTGGTAGTATAACCCATCTTGGAGATGGTGCATCATAGAGCCCATGGCAATTCCTATATAGTAGAATCAAGTTGTCGATATGTGCGGGATGGGTGAGTGATACTGAGAAAAATTCTTGAAACTTATAACACTGGAACTAAAAATTGATAAATAATTTTGTCAGCTATAGCTTTTATTTTCTGAAGTGGGTAGAGCAAAGTACTCATTGTAGCTTAACTTGCAGTGGAAATGTTATGTGATGCCTCTAGTATAGCCAGCTGACTCGCCTTATAGAGCCAGTACTAAAAGTTATCACGCAAGAGGAGATTCTGTTTTGTCAACTGGCTTGGCTTTACAAATGATAGTGATTGTTGGCTAGGGACAGAAGGCTTATGTCTCTTCTGTTTGCTAGAAGTAAGTTTACTACTGCTATCACTGACGTTGTTCATTGCACTATCACTATCATAATCATCATCATCCATTATGCTATCATTGTCATCATCTTGTTCTCACTCGTCACTTTTACTTGTAACTCAAATTGAAAGTTCAAAAGCTATTCTTCTACATATATATAAACTTGAGATCTTCTTCTGAACCTCCTCTCTTTTATAGCTTTGAATCATTAAATAAAAGTAGTTTAACTGCGCTTTTCAAGCATCTAGATTCTATGTTTGTAACAATACCCAGATATATATCTACAGCTACTTATTTGATTGGATTGACTTCTTTGAGAATGAAGAAGCTATATCCAATGTGATATCCTCAACCAAAGCCATCTCTTGGAATTTTAAAACTGTAGTTTCTGTAGGATGTGGAATAGTAGAGTTTCAACATAGTCAATAGCTTGAAGAAGTCCAAAGGCATAATATATGTGATGATATCAAATACAGATGCTGTGAATACAAACCCTACTATTGTTATTGATACATTGAAAGATACTTTAGAATTGAAGTCAGATCCGGTTCTAGATTCAAGGAATAGTAAGTGAAGTAGTCCTATTTAGTATTGCCTAAAATTAACAGATCAGCTATAGTAACTATATTCGAGGTATTTCAGGTCTTTTCCCATGTCGCTCTAAGGTATCGGAATGCACATCAAGTCATTCCAGTCCTGGTTATTGATAATATAAATAAACTCCCTATATTACCTCTTGTGCAGTTTCAGGAATTTGCGAGGGACGCTTTTGATAGTGGTATAGCCACCATTATCTTTATTTTAAGTGAAGGCTATATACTATGCTATATAAGAAGTACTTCGACCTTATCGAGGGGCTTGATATGTCATATCATAAGTAGTCATTGCTAACTAAGCATCAGAAAGAAGTGCATGATCAAGGGTACAGAGGGTCTTTGAAATTAGCAATGCAAGCAAAGATGAAGCCCTTCAATACCTCAGGCTCTATGGTATAAATGACAAGACAGCAGCACAAATTTATAAGTTTGTTGGCGGGCGCACGACTCTCCTTAAATCTAGTGCAAGGAATATCCAAAAGGGGGTTAGGATTGACAGTATGTGTATAGCATCCCTATAGTCCAAGCATTGCATTCTCACTTCTCTTTAGATTTACGTCGTGCCCTGCTTATTGAAGCCAGCGGCCAGCTCAGATCAGCTAGAATGCTACCTAGAAACGAATTTTACAAACAGGGAAAAGCAATCATCAGTAAGCTTCTTAAAGAGAATGCTATTTCCGATGATACCTATTGGGCCATAGCAGGGGGCGAAATTGGGGAGAAGATGTTGCAGGGAAACGTTTTCTCACACCACTTCGACGCTGATAACATTACCTTCCAGTCAACTCTGATGAAGCGATACTGTGAACTGCACAGCACACTTTGGGAGGGATAGATCTATGTTTTTTAAAGGGTTAAACTATAGTAGTACTTCATAGACTTTTCTGCACATTTTGCTAAAAAAAATACATTGGGATACGTTGAGAGAATCGACGCTGTCCGTTCGGTCTCGAGGGTTTAATAAGCAGTGTGACTGAAGTCTACTCGTCGATCAGTGTCGCCGGTTCGCCAAGTCAATCTAATTCCGTTCTTACCTCGCAAATTGTTCCAATCTGAAAATCCTCCTCTATGTATGGCGCGCGCAGCCAATTCCTCGCTCTTACCAATCCCCGGACAGCCCATCCACCCCCCTAACGCCCTCTAAAACCTCTCCATAAGATTCTTTCTAACAGTCCACATCCTCATCCTCTTCCCAAAGATATACAACGGGATCGTAAACGCCAAACACGCAAGCTGTATCCCTCCGAGTGAGAGAAAGACGCTCTTAGGACCTTGAGCATCAAGCCAGCGGTTGATGAAGAGGGAGAAGACAAGGCCATGGAATATATCTGCAGAATTGTTAGCAACTTCTAATCAAAGGGGCGAGGGAAGCAGCTCACTCTTTGAGAAGTTCAGCGTCACAAGCGCCTCCCCCGCGTACTGGCGATATGAATCTACACAAAAGGTAATGGCAGTTGTACTTCCCAACGAACACCCAAAACTGATAACCCCAAAGAAAACCGTTGGCACAATCCACTTATCGCCCGCGTCAGCCGACCACCCGAAGCCCATCAACCCAAGGCTCGTGCAGACAGCGACTGGGATTGCCATGACAAGCCGGAATTCAGGCTCGTACACCCCGCCATTCTTCTTGGTCATGAAGCGTACAATGATATCGCTGACTTTGCCTGCAACGACGGTACCTAGAATCCCACCGATGAAGGGGCTCAGGTATACCAAGCCGGTACCAAGGGGAGTAAAATTGTAGGGGTTATGTTGATAGACAGAAGCTACGGTCTCGGAGAGCACGATTAGCCAACCGACAGCGAGACTGTACACAAGAGCACTCCAAAGCACAGCGGGATACGCAAAAAGGATTGAGGGTCGGAGGGCGACGCGGAACCAGTTGTCTTTTCTGAGGCGACCATTCCACGGTTTGAGAGTCTGTCGAAGCGTTAGGGGTGGTTGGTTCTTCAGTGCGTCGGTGTAGAGAAAGTTTGGGAGAACTGATGTATCTAGCCCCGAGGAACTCGCAAGAAATGGGGGCGGTTTTTCAGAAGGCTCTTGATACCTACACGAGACCGGCTGGTCTTGTAGGTTCTGGTTGTCTTCGTCCACAGCTGTGCGCACCCCCTCTGGCACTTGGCCGGGACTGCCCACCGGAGAACTCTCGAGATCCCGTCGGTCATAGACGCCACGACCGGCAGCAGGTTGTTCTTCTATGTCTCCTGCCCATTCTACGTGCACACGGTTGCACTTCCTCTTTAATTGAAGAGCGTCTTCACCGCCAGAGGAGCTAGGGGCTAAACCATGCTTACCCGCTATAGCATGCTTTTGTTCGTCGGGAAGTAATTGTGATGGGATCCATCGGTCTGATTTTTCTGGACGAGGAGTTCGATCCCAGAAAGTCTCTGGAACGAAGAGAAAGAGAAGCACGAAATCAAAGGCTACAATTATAGCCACGATTCTAGGAATCGAGTTAGCATAGTGAAAGAGGGGCATAGCTGTTGATGATTCACCGAAATACCCATCTCCACCCTAAGCTCTGGATTACCACCGCGCTAACTAAGGGTACTAGGTTTTTTCCCCCTAGAAGTAGTAGTGTGTAGATACCAACTCTACGATAGGTTAGCGAAATATTTATATCTCGCAGGGAGGGCCAGTAGGACCTACCTATATGCACGCTCGTGGAGGAAGAAGATCTCTGTAATGGTTGCAGATGGAAGGCTTTCGCAAGGGCTAATACTTAGCCCCATCACGATCCTAGCAATGACCAGGGAGGTGTAATTAGGTGATTCGGAACACCAGACCGCACTGGCAAGGAATACCAGAGTACCAACGAGGTAGACGGGCCGTTTTCCATATAGGATCGCCGTCGGTGATGTCACTACGGACCCCATCCCTAGCCCCATCATGAATAGACCCGTCGTCAAGGCTACCTGAGGAATGGACACACGGTACGTCTCTGCAACGCTCTTGAAACCGGCCGCGAGGATAGGCGTCATGCCGCCACCAACTAAACAATGCCATCCGAGAGATAGGAGCGCAGCGTTCCGCCGCCAGATAGGCCAGTTCAGGGGGTCGTTAAGTGAATCATCTGGCTGGGGGTCGAGGATTATTTCGCCATCATCGGTCCGTTTCTTACAATATATAGGGGCGTATCCTAGGCTATCTAGGCCCGGCTGGGGTGGTAGGGATGACGACGATGTCCTGGCGGGTTGGAGGTGAAAGCCAAGCGGCCGCCGTCGGGTCGACGATGAGAGTAGGAAAACCGATCCTAAGGGAATAAGTTAGACAGTTGTTTAACGTTATGAAAGTAAAAGATTATTAGGGACAAAACCAGAGACCCACCAGGAACTTCAGCTACCCTCTTGTCGTTCAGTACCCCTAAGCTCCATTTTGGGTGTTCTCTAATGTCACCATGGACACCCTCCCCCACAGGCTCCCCCTTCGCCAAAAAGGATTTCCACCATTTCATGGTGTCTATTCTACCGGTAACGGGAACACTTCGACACTGTTAGCCGGAGACTTCACTACCATTCTCAGGTGGGAGATGTACGTCTTGATGATGCTTAGGAGAGCCCAGATCTAGGCATCGTGATGTTGGCAGCTGGGTGGACTGGTCGACATCCCTTTAAACGCACGGCCAGCGGCAGGAACGAGCGCCCAAACCATATACAATGTGCATGCTTCAGAAAAATCGTTGGAGATATATTGTCTAGGCAATGAATCGACCAATGCACGTCTCCATTACGCCCCGAGGAGTCGGTCGACCTGTAACACCCAGGACAAACACGCACGTGCCCAGGCGGGTAGGTCAATCTATAATGTAAAAACGAGTCAGCGTGGAAATGCGTCTACCCTAGAGTTGGAAAGGGAGTATATAATCACAGGGGAAGCTAGGGCAAGGACGCCAGGCACCGGCAGATATACATATGGAGCCTGCTCCTTTCAATCTCACCTGGCAGCCCGGAATCCTTACCCGTATCCGTCCAGCCGAAACATCGGTAATAGGTATTGATTTGACAGATGCAGAGATAAGCATAAACGCATTGCGTTTGTCCATCTAAATTCAATGAGATCCACATTTGAGATGTGCTGTCGCCAAGAGAGTGGTGGAGCCGGTGGTGTCACGCAAGATGCAAAATGGGGGCAGCTTGGCACCCGGACCACCTTGATCCTCCACGTTTATAATGACACTGCTCCGTAATCCCGTATATAGGGAGCTAACGGGGGGCTAGCAGAGGACCTGTGTCCACGCTGTGACCATCACGGCGCAGGGAAACTGTATATATGTATGTCAGAGACTTATTTTTAGCCTAGCAAAATAATGTGTTGTGCCGGCAAAACCCGGAAACAATTATCATCGAAGGCAGGTGCAGTCTTGACCAGAGTCTCGATTAGATTTTGGTGGGTTGGAGCCTCTGTACTCGGGGGAAAGTCTCTGTCCAGCAAAATGTATGGTTGCTAGGCACAGAGACTTACCCCTGCCCCTCAAGTACATGTCCGTATATTACATAAATACATACATTATAGGTCTAGGGTTAAAAACCAAGCCGGCATGATGCGGTATTTCACATGTGCCCCGTTCTCGCGGATGTCTGATGCATGTGTTGGCTGACATGACATTACGCGTCATAGGGATTCGGACAATTGATCTCTCTCCGATGACAAACACAGCCAATCACAGACGAGAGAGGCCGTGTATACTTGCGGAGATGATGTGCACCATAACATCAACGATAGACGGTTCCGCAATATCACTATTGAACAAAGGACAGGGACGTTAATGATTGCATTCTGCAGTCTTTGCTTATGCCGGGTTGGGCGTGTCTCCGGAAGAGCGGCGGACGAGGGGGAACTGAAGGGGAAATCCTGTAAGTCGTCTCCAGTGCCTTGGAAATCCCTTTACCTGTGACGACCAGCGCGCGATGACGGCGATCACTAGCAGATCCCTCTGGGCGAGTTGGAGGCCAAGTATGGACAAGGACCCGACTATAAAATCTCATGGCAGACTGAGCTCTGTCCATGCCAACAGGGTTGGTGGTGGAAGCGCTCGTTGTCCACACAAATCCGACGTGGGGATCTCGAGTCTATTAGACACATCAATAAATCTATGCAGCCATGGGAGACCACCGCCGGGCAACTAGACGCGGTGCTGCCGGTAGGGGGTCTCAGCGAGGTGCAACCGGACGAAGCGGCAGCTCTATACCATCGCAAGACCTCCAGCCCCAGCAAGATCCTCTACCGCGACCAACTCAACCCCCACCACCATCCCCCCTTACGCAGCCCCAGCGAGGGCTGCCAGTACCTAAAGTTGCTATACCACGACTAGAGCTCCAAAGCGAAAGTAGATCCGCTGCGACTGCTTCGATCACTGGTGGCAAGCGACGAGTCAGTCATGCGTGCGAGCCGTGCAGGCAGAAGAAGACCAAGTGTGACGGTGAACGGCCGACGTGCAAGCACTGCCAAGATCTCAAGATTTCATGCAGCTACGCAGACGGGAGAAGAGTTAGAGCAAAGAGGCAAGCGTGCAGAGCCGATTCGCCATGTCAATAACCGGTATGCTAATTTCGTCATCCAGAGAGCTCAGTACGTTGACTCAGCGAGTTGAGAAGTATGAGGAGCTATTGCGGCATATCAGTTCCCAACTGGACAGTGCCGCACAACTAGCTATACAGGCAGCATTGGCAAGAGTGAGTCCGGTCTACAAGGAATCCGAGGTACAGGCTGATGAACTTACAGTCTCCTTCACCAGAAGGCGAATCTGCGGCCGGTAGATCAACTGATCTTGGTGAGGGTGAAGAAGGTGGGGAGGGTCAAGTTCAAGCAGAAGTAGGGTCTATCGGATCATTAGATCACGTCGATGAGGACGCCATTATAACAGAATCCTCGAAGACGACCGGGTTCATGGGCAAAAATTCGGATATTACGTGGATGCAACGAGCCCACACGCAGTTGATGGAGTCCCCCCCCACAAATCCCTCCACAGTTGAAGAAACTACCGCGCAGGCTAGACGCCTGGTCGTTAGTCGCTCAAGCAGTGACCTGCTGCTTGAGATCTCAACATATCACCTAGACGATCTCAGCACGTCATTGATTGGCGATCAAGTGGATCCATACGGCCTCCCGCTAAGAGCGACAGCCGATGCGCTCACGAATTCGTACCTTACGACCGTACACCCGGCATTCCCGATTATCTTGAAACCGCTCTTCAAGAAGCAATACGAAAAGTTCTTCAGGTCACTCCTCCCACCAGAGAGCAGTAGGTGGTGGCTCGCAATGCTAAATTTGATCTTTGCAATTGGAGCTATCCATGCACATCTTACCAATGCCGAGTGGCAGGGGGACGGCAGAGACCATCTACAATATTTTACCAGGGCTCGGATCCTCGCCCTCGACGGGGGAGCAGGCCTCGAGATGCACGACTTGCAGCAGGTGCAAGTGATTGGCCTTTGTGCATGCTATCTGGTTGCTAGCAGCCAGACCAACCGGTTTGCAATTTCCCACCACTATTTGTCCTTACTACTCGTATTCCTGACGCTACTTGCAGAGCATGGAATTTCAATGGTCTGGCAATTCGCTCCGCGCAATCACTTGGCCTCCACCTAACGAATACTACGAAAAGTTTGACAGATGCTCAAAAGGAGATGCGAGTGAGGATATGGTATTCGATACACTCGCTTGAGCAATTGCTTTGCACTATGACCGGTCGTCCCGGCGGTATCTCGTCCCGCGATTGCAGTACTCCCTTGCCTTCGGTGATTGAAGACGATGATATCTCAGCTGAAGGAGGACCTCTCACCTCAGACCTTCCTCGAGGCGGGCCATCCCGACACCAAGAGTCGCGCTCTACGACGCAACGAACCAGCCGAGGTACTCAAACTACCTTCTCAGCCCCTCCCGCACCTATGCCTACTAGGACAGCTTCACGACCACTATCAGAACCGGAATCAGTTTCTACACCTGGGTCAGGCTCAACACCAGTCGTGCTTCCAGGAAACGCAACTTTCTTCCTGCATTGGGTAAAACTAAACATTCTCACTGCAGAAGTACTAAGCACTTTATACACAGCTGACACTGCCAAAACGACCTGGAGTGATGCCCAGACACTCATCAGTTGCCTCGATACCAAATTGTCTAAATGGAGATCGGAGCTTCCCGTTTCATATGACTTCAGAAGGAAACAACGGAATCTAACTTTTCTGCGACAGAGAATGTGTTTAGGGTTCCTCTACAATAGCACAAAGGCGATTATCAATCGACCGTGTCTCTGTCGAACCGAGAGAAAAATACCTAATGAGTCCGACAGGTCAAGGCGGTTTTCCCGACTAGCGGCCCATGCTTGCGTCGACGCTGCAAGATCGTCCCTCAATTTTATACCTGACGAACCCAATACGGTTGGCCTTTACAGCGTATCACCATGGTGGTGTGTGCTACACCATATTGTGCAAGCAGGAACTATCCTCGTCATAGAACTTGCATTCAGAGCTGAGCATGCACCACAGGACGCAGAGGGTATCCTCAACGACGCGAAGAAGGCTGTGAACTGGCTACACGCAATGTCAAAAAATAGCCTCGCGGCTCGGCGCTCCTGGGTAAGCCTGGACCGCCTTCTGCGGTTAGCAGCACCTAGGGTTGGTGGTAGTACAGCAGACATGCCCCAAGATGCCCCGGACGTACCAGATACAGAGATGGCTGGGGTCGAGCATACAAGTCCAGAACATACCACAGCAACTGAATTCCAGGAAGGAAACATCTGGAATCAAGAGCAACTTCTATCAAAGCAGCCCCCAATGGTATTTGGTGGAGGCACCCAGGGGACTTACCCTTTCGGCCACATGCCAGTAGCCAGCCCATTTGACCAGTTCATGCCTATTCCCGATCATCTAGTGTTCACAGATGTTGATGTCAGATCCATGTTCCCAACATCGAGTCAGATGGAAAGTATGGGAGCTGTCGAAGGAAACCCCCCAATACTGCAGCAGCAGTGGCCTCAGGGAAACCAAAGCCCCCCAGGCTAAGAACACCCACACACTAAGCTCGCACAATTTTTTTCATGAACGATTCTAGGGGAAAATAAAAAAGGGGATATTGGCTCTATGTTTCGGAGGATGGATACCCATGAGCGAAAAAAAAAAAAAAAAAAAAAAAGATGGGCACCTAATAATAATTGATGCCAACCACTTAACGTGCCGGAATCGAAATGTAGCCGGCTATAATCTATAATGTATTGTATTGGATGAATTGTTTAGTTTACTCTCATTATAAAGACCTTCCTTACTGACCTTGCATGCAGCGGCACACTCGCGATGATGAAGCTTTTATTTTCGCTCTGTTCTTCCGGGTAACCAGTTTTGTTTGTTTGGTTCTACGCCATTCACGCGTTTGTCTGTCTAGCGCTCTCTGATTTTAAACTCATGATTCCTACAGCAGGTTGGCAATAAATAATACGACGCGGCAAAAAAAAAAAAAAAAAGACATCAACGGAATAATAAATCAAGGCTTTGGGAGTTCCTCCCTCTTTATGAACGAAAGCCCTTATGTGTTTCCAGTTTCCACCTCCCCCCTCCCTCACCACTTGATTATACGACTTCACAAAGAAAAAGAAAAGAAAAAAAAAAGCAGAATGCACACTGTGTACCTTTTTTTTTTTTTTTTGGGAGGTTTTGAAAAGAAAAACAACGGGTTTTCTCTTGGGGAGTTTTGTTGCCGTTACAGCTGGCCTAAAACAGGCCTGACACTAGAAAAAAATACACACTGATATCAATTTCTGTTACTAGTCAACCCTCAGTTAATTTCTTCACATAGGGAACGTCGTAATTAACAGCAGCTTACTCACACTCTCCCGCTTTTCCCACTGGAATTCGATTTTAGGTTGACCGGTACTCCTGACTTCTTCCAATCCTTAGCACTCCAGACACAGCATAAGTGTGGGATACCTGATCTCGGCCCACCCCCGAGGATGCACCCGCCGCGGGCGCCTGGGGCTGGATACGCGTAGGTGATACAGTGTCGATGTGGGCGAGTTTCTAGACAGCGGCCCGGGAAGAGTAAGGCAAGGTCGTACTTGGTGCCTCTTTGGAAGGGAAGGGAATCGCGCGCGTCGTGACCTGAGACCCATGAGGGGAATTCGCCGAAGATACCTTGCGAATTGCGACCGCGCCAGAAATGCTATTTTGATTGTGCATTCTTAGCTTAGCTTTAGAGACAATGGGCTGGGCAGTTACCTCCTGTGTGATGTCTTCAGCGGGAATACGCTCAACCTCTGTAATCGCCTCTCCGGTCTCAATCTCGATCTGCCCGTCGGCAGTCTTGTTGAACCCACGTCTGGCTATGATTATGTTAGGGCCCCACCATGCTGGAACCGTAGTAGTAGAGCTGAAACCGCTGAAGGAGTCTGTTGAGAAGTTACCATACGGGCGGTAAGGCCACCAGGAGTGGTTGAGAGATCGTTTTTGGAGAGTATCAGCCAGGGTCTCAGGTGATTCAAGGATCCGGACGCCTCCACAATCGGCATAAAGGTCGAGATCTGGCGGGGCGGGCCAATCAACGCAAGGCGTAGGGTCCAAATCGATGGCACCGACCGAAGAGTTCGGAGGGTCGAGGCTACCTATAGTCCCATATGTGTTACCCATCTGGAGCTCATGCTCACTATTATCCAGTCCGAACAGAGAGATCTGTAGGTTATCCGCTTGGCTGCTAGCTGGCATTGCATTGCCAGTCAACTGTGGGGCGACGCTAAATACCGATTGCATCTTCGAAAAGTCAGGCACCGGCAGCATTTCGTTCAAACATATAGTTCCAAACTTGTCCTCTAGCTCGGCATTCTTTCTCTTGACTGCCCGTTTACGGCGGGAAGACGTACTGGGCGGTGATGCTGCTGGTGGTACGGGAGGCGACAGGGTTTTGGGCAAAAGAAAGGGGCGGCCGGTGGACTGTTGGTGCCCACACATCACTTGCATCTTCTGCAGATACAACGCCTTCCGCTCCACTTTGTCCATAGCATCGCCGTCGATCCGGACTTGCCCAAAGGCCTGCCTCTCCAAGCTCACCGGTTGGTTCACTCTATAGACTGTCCGAAAGGACGTTCCCGGTTTCTTGCCTCGGATTTCTCGAAAAGGACCGAGGACAGTCCAAAGGTCGTCACCAGGTCCAGCGACATCAGGATACCAGCACACTTCGGTGATGTTTATGAGCCCGTATTCAGAAGTACGGAGATTAACTACGGGTGCGAGTATGCCTCCATCATTGAGTTGAGAGGCAAGCTTGTCGAAAAGCCATAGTTTATCGCCCCTTCGATAGCTAAAACCGTCGGACCCGCCTTCCTTGAGAGCGATTCCATGGGCATACTGGCAATATGGCTCTGTCGGTACGCCTAGTTCCTCGTACATCTCGACGTGCTCGACGAGGTCCTTCATATAAGTGAAACCTACGTCTCTCTCGAGTTCGTTGGAGGCTGATGGGCCCCTGAAGAGTCGCAAGGCCACAATACCATGGCTTGTTTCGGGGCTATGGACAGGGACAAACACAACGTTCCTGCCGTGCGGCGATAGCGAAATGTCGCCCAAGGGAGACCGATGTTGTATGAGATAACGACGTACGTAGACTTTACAATCCAGGATCGCCAGTTCGGGGCTGCTCATCTTCGACTTGGGAAACAGACAGATATACACGATACTATTGGGATATTGGAAAAAGGCCTGGGCAAGCCGTGGTAGCAGAAGGTGACGGAAAAATGCAACCTAGCAGAAGATACTTAGGGATGATCGTTGCAAAGTAGGGTATAGGATACTTAGGGATAATCGTTGCAAAGTAGGGTATAGGTAGGGTGTGAGGGATCAAGTTTTTATGCACTGCAAGGGGAAAAAGGGTTTACTATAACCCATTGCCAGACCATGTGTTGAACGTGGTTTGCGCGGGGTTGGTGTCCGCCTTGCCCCAAATGCATTGACCGTCTTGCGGGTTTGTAGCATGGTGGGCTGCTGTGCTTGGAACAAGAGAAAAGGGGTCATCTCTGCGAGCGTATTGGTCCTTCTGGCTGGCACTGAGAACTCTGTTTAGGAGTTTAGGGGACAAGTAGTTCGCGACTTGGATTGACCACTCAGCGAGTGGAGGCGGGATCAGCACGATAGCGGGCTCGTTTCGGTGGCCCACTGTGCGACATTGGGCCAATGCAAGGTGCAGTAGGCCATCCCGGACCGCCCCAGCACATCTCCAGCTGACATGACCAGGTTTGATCACAATATTCTAGTGCACCAGCTAGCGCATGGGTGCCCAGCCAGAATCGATATTCGCTGTGCCGTGCCCATGAGGCGTGTGTCAAGTCGCGTGTAGTGTTGTTGCTGCGCCGCTATCTAACCTCGTGCACGGGGGACGAGAGAGGTTGGGAACTAGAGCCCAACCTGATTTCTGAATGCTGCCCATGAGAGAGAGTTTCGACGACACTGCACATGTCGCCCAGAATGTACTAGTACTAGGTGTATATACGGCGGCAAAAATGCAAAAAAAAAAAAAATGACTTGAGCAATACCAGGTCCTTGACTAAATGAGCGCGCGAGATAACCCGATCACCGAAGAACAGAGATGATCAGAAGCGGTTTGCCATAGCATAGCACACCAGCGAGCTTTTCCAAGTCCACAACCCAACATATAATTGCATAAATCTTATTTCTACAAAGCAATTCAAGAATTCTAATGAGGACCCACACCATTTTGGCGGGATCTGCTACCCCCCCCAAGTACAATATTGTATGTTATCTGTACGGAGGACTTTGCACAGAGCAGAACAGCGGGTCTTCGTACAACGTCGAAATCCGTGTGTCGCATGCTTGTGGTTCGCCACTGCTACTACCTGGGGAGTAATCTACAGATACCAGCTCGCTGTGAAGGAGTGCATGATGGGGTTTAGTTCCCAATTATCTTTATTTTTTATCGGTGGATGTGGGGAGAGACTCTTGTCCAGCGCTCCGAACATTTCACCAGCGCTTCCCATCCCGCAACTCCCCCTGTTCTCTAGCCTGATTCTCCTTCTCGCCCTTTCGTGCAAGCACACCAGCCAACCATTCCTCGAATTCCTCCTCCGCATCCTTTTCCGTCTGTCCAGTGCCATCAACCCCCAGCCCTCCACGAACTTTCCTTCTCAAGTCAGCCAGAGACGAAATGTCAAAAGCATACGACATTCCGCCGATGGCCATCATTGCAAAACTGGTGACGTTGACGGTGGCGATGTTTAGTGCTTCGAAGGCTTCCATGGCGCCATCAACGCTGTTGGGACGGTTGTTGGGCTGGTAGAACGCGGGTATCGAGGACTTGTACCGGCGAACGAGGGACCGCCGTGTGATCAAGGTGGAGAGGGCAACGAAGCCAGCCCCGGCGAGGAAGAGCCCAAACTGTTTCCTGGACCTCTTTAGATTAGGCCTGGGCGGCCCTTCTGTCGATGGCGGGACCTTGTTATCCTCTGCCATTGTAGTTTCGCGCTGAGAGGCTCTCTACCGGCTTGGGTCAATCGGGGGCGGCTTCCGTCCCTTCGAGCAACCAAGTACGAGCGCTCGCATTTAGGGGCTCAAGGGGAGCTCAAGGGATCGAGAAGTTCACGTTGGACACAGTTGAATGTTTTTTTTTTTTTTGCCAAAAAGACTGAACTTCGTATACTTTGTGCCGAGACACAACATATGACTAAGCTGATCGCACGGGAAAAAAAAAATCCAAGTTCAACGGCAGACCCGTTGCCAGGTGGCCCACCAAACAACATGCAAAAAAAAAAAACGACGCTCACATTTGCCACCCCAGATGGAACCGGCTGTTACATGTTCGCTCCTAGAAGCCAATCTGTCCCTGCCCCCCAACCCATATTAAAACTTCCCTCGTCCAGCAAGGATTCGGGATTCGCAGCTTGTGCGTCGAACGTCTCGCACATCTCCACGACCTTTGGGCTCTCTCTCGCGTTCCAGTCCGGAGTGCTGCCCTGACGCGGGTGGATTATTGCCGGTGTAGCGTCGGTATATCTTGAACCAGCTGCAATGCCAAAAGGAAGGCCGACTCTCAGCGTGTCTGATACAGGATTGAGGGTGGCATACAGGCTCGTATCTCTTACGTTTGTCTCGGCCGGCGGCTTGGTGGGATCAAAGCTGATCGTGTTGATATTGCCCTCCTCTATGACCTCTCTCCAGGAGTTCGCCCAATCGACATAGCCATGGATATCGAGGAGTAATGCTCCCAACTTAACGGTCTTCTCCAGATACGCATTCAGCATCGGCCGTCCGGGTGAGGAGAGGAGAGAAGGCTCCAAGTGAGCTTGCTGGAGACCTTTGAAGGAACAGGCTATGTTCCACATGGCGTGTTGGGCGTGCCAATTAATCCTCGATTCCGGGTCGCCCATCTCAGCAGCTAGCTCAAGACCGTGCAAGTCCTCTACGCAGCCCCGGATGGCTGCATACGAGTTTTCACAGATTTTCTGAAGCCCGTTGTGAATCTTTGTCTTGTTCCTCTCAGTTTCGTGCCATTCCATTAGGTCTTCTAGATCGTCCACTTGCTGCAGATGCTCCAGAAGCCCTTCAGTCGTGACTTTCATTTGCTGGTTTCGTTCCAGGAGGCTCGTCAACTCGTGCTCCATTTCTTCTACGCGCATCGTTCAATTGTTGCTTCGGAGCACCGCTGGTCTCTTCTGTGTAGCTACCGTGGATAGGGAAGCACCAACGGTCGTTGGGGAGTGCGTTTTGGAGTGTGGATAGTGGCCGGAATTGTATGAGAAGGGGGGGGGAGGGGGGAAGGGGGGCAACAATGGAACTGGACTCTGGACTTGAGAATGCAGGCAGCACCCTTCCATTTTACAGTGAGTCAGTCACGCATCCCTTTGTTCCCTACTTTCTTACTTCTTTGGCAAGACGGGCTACAATTCCAAGGCTGGAAATTGCTGCTGCTCGCGGCGGTCCAAGAACCAGGTCATTTGAACCTTCGAGGACCCGACAACTTGGGAACCCATACAGACCTGGCGATACCACATACTACGGCAGTGTAGTGGTCACTCGCGCGTCAACTTTCTCCTGGTGGGAGTTATGCCGCGGGGGCTTGAAGGGGGCAAGACACCAGAGAGGCGCACACCCTAACTTGGAACCTTAGCTCCCAGCCCCACACTCACAGAGAGAGTCTACAGTCGAGAAGGACGCCGAACTAAGTATAGGATTTACCGGTGCCCCGGATAAAATTCATTGCGATTGGGCATGCGCATTGGGACCCCCAGTCTAAATGAGAGTAGAGAGCATTTTCGATATCCCAAGTTTCAGTTATTTCAGCTCTTTTTTTTTTTTTTTTTTTTTTTCCAACTTAACTGCGCCGCCAGCCTGCATTTCAGCTTTCCCCCCCCCTCCCCCCACCCGCTCTTGAAGGCAGCAATTTTCTGGGTACACACACACACACAGCGCTTACTAGGATCGCTTCCGTCATTCCCCGGTTTCGATGCGCGGCGGCAGAGGGGAGAGGAGAGGGGGGGGGTGTTGGACTCGTCTATCTGGGTTGGACCATCCCCCCCCCCCACCCCAACTTTTTCGTTCATGCATTATTATTACAATGTTGTCTTGTCTTGGGTCTGTAGGCACATAGGCAGGCAGACAGGCAGGCAGGCAGGCAGGCAGGCACACTCACACTCACACTCACGCGTCGGCTTATTTGCGGGCGATGAAATACCGAGAGGACTAGACGGTCCTGTCTTGTCACCCTGCATATCTTGGTGCGATTTTACTATTACTACTACTACTACTACTACTACTGCTGCTGCTGCTACTGCTGCTGAAGCTACTGCCACTACTACTGCTACTACTACTACTACTACTACTACTACTACTACTACTACTACTACTACTGCTGCTGCTGCTGCTGCAGCTACTGCTACTACTACCGCTACTACTACTACTACCGCTACTACTACTGCTACCACCACTACTACTTACTCCTTGCGGATCTCTCTCTCTATCTCTCTCTCTTTCTGGTGCATGGGCAGACGGGATGTGTATTGATTGTATGTATGTACTACTACTAGATAGTTTGGGGGCTAAGCTAGACAAGTCTTTCTTTTTTTTTTTTTTCCAAAATGCACTCAACTTCAAATGGCGGTTGGCCAGTTCTGATCTCTCCCCCCATACCACATGCGGCAATCCCGCCAAGGGCGCCGTTTGTCAAAAAATTCAAATTCTTCTCTGAACCACTCGAAGCACACCATTTAGCGAGACGGCTTGCGACTTTTTGTTTCGATCGCCCAGTCCCGTTGAACCCCTCCCCCTCTCCTTACGCACGCAACGCACGCACGCGACGCACGTACCCATTTTCGCGTGCTGCCAGATGCAGCATTCCCTGGACAGCAAAAAAAGAGTGTGAGATCTGACCAGTTACGATGTACGCGGATCGATACATTGCACCACCTTGCATTGGGAATACTCCGAACACCCTGCTTTTTTTTGGGTGCTGCAGCCAGCCAGCCAGCCAGCCAGCCAGCACGTCGCGAAATAACCACCCCGTCTGCGGCGTGTTTTTTGTGCGGCGTCACGGAGAGGAGAGGAGAGGAAGGGGGGTGGTGCTGGGCGAAAACCACGACTGACTGACAGCTGCCCCCTTGCTTGTCCCTTGCGCCGTGGCACTTGGATTTCAATGGGGCCTGCATTGGCGGCCCCCCCTTCTGACAGCTGTTTTTTTTAATTGATTCATCGGGCACCCTACCCTACCCTCACTCTCACTCGTCCCTTGCACACACACACACACTCATATCTCCACCCCCCCCCCAGTTGCTTTGCCAATTGCCTGTGCACACACCCATCGCATCCAGAATTGAAAAAAAAAAAAGCTTCTGCCTAGCTAGCAACGCGCAGGCAGAGAGAGAGAGAGACGATACTTGCCGAGACAAGACTTGCAGAGAAACTTGCAGCTCCCGCCCAGCCAGCCCAAGTACAAATAAATAAATTCGATCCGATCCCCGCTTGGCGGGCTTGGCCCTCGCCCTTGCAGGCGTTCTTGCCTCCCCCGCCTTTTTTTTTTCTCGTTCTTGCCTTGCGTTCTTGCTTTCTTGCGTTCTTGCGTTCTTTTTTCTGTTTGCTTATCTTTTTTTTTTTCCCCTCCCCCCATTTCATTTCTCTTCTTCTCTCTCCACCAACACCCACCCACCCAAAGAAAAAAAAAAACTCCCAGCGGTTTTCCCATTTTTTTCCCCTCCTCCCACTCCACCACTCTTCTTCACTCCACTAACACCCCCCGGCACAGAGAAAAAAAAAGACTCCCAGCGGTTTTCCCTTTTATTTTTCCCTCCTCCCACCCCACCCCCCTTCTTCACTTCACCAACACCCACCCACCCCCCCGGCATGGGGAAGGGAAAAAAAGACTCCCAGCGGTTTTCCATTTTTTTTCCCCTCTCCTCCCACCCCACCCCTCTTCTTCACTCCACCACTCTTTTTCACTCCACCAACACCCAACCCCCGGCATGGGAAAGGAAAAAAAAGACTCCCAGTGGTTTTCCCATTTTTTTCCCCCTCCTC
>JAJDFF020000092.1:0-98576 GCA_021527025.2 Geoglossum cookeanum
TTTGGGTAGTCTAATGCAGCTAAGAACATCCTTATGAGAGCTTCATTGTTAGTGCATTATACAAACAAGCAACTACAAACATCTCCTATAAATATATACAATCCAGTTCATTCAGACAAACAATGGAAACAGTCCTTAGCAGATAAAAACATTACTATGAAAATAGCATGCTAGAAAAACAATACTACAAAAGTAATAGAAACATTTTGTTCATGATATTGCTGTTATTAGGAGAAGTTCAGATATAAGCATAGGGTCATAGGATATGATAACTAATATAAAGCTGATAAAACCATGTATTTAAATAGTCCACTACTCATAATAGAATAGGCAGTCATTAGTTTTTTTTTAAGCTACAAAAACAAAAATGCCTTTATTAATTGAAATTGTTTCTTTACTTTTGTGATAATTATATTGCTTCTACAAACACAATATAACTATGTTATGCTGGAGCTTCTCTATCATTACTATAAGTTATTACATTACTATATATCCTCAAGATCTATATTATATGTTACGAACCTCCAATCGCCTCCACGAGCCGCATTGAGCCGCGCCGCATGAGATTATCGCCGGACCCACGAACCTCGCGCAAAGCCCTCGAACCTATACACGGACCTCAACCGCGCCGCCCAACGAACCTACGGACCTAACGAACCTACGAACCCAACGAACCTACAGACAGACCAACCGCAAACCACCACCGCTCGTAGTATAGCCAGCAGGCCCACCCACGGCTGGCATGGCTTGTGACAATTCGTGATGGGTTCGGGAGCTTCCTCTTCTTATGTATATAAACGCGAGCCCTCCTTCTATACCTCCTCTCTTCTTTAGCTTTGAATCGTCGAATAGAAGTAGTCCTACCTTGCTTTCCAAGCGCCCGGAATCTACGTTCGTGACACTATAGTCTTTTATAAGGCCTTTTGTAGAAGTCACTAATAGGCATAATAAACCATAAAGCCATATTGACTGCTTTTTGTATATTGCCACATAACTGAAATCTTGTTACTAGCTTAAAAAATATAATCATAATTACCTCACCGTATAGCAGAATCAAATAGAGCAATCCACTTACCACTATCAGGGTTACTATACTAGCTAATGCTAAAGATGAAGGCCCCTTCTGTTACAAATGTAGATTTTAGGTGCTTGGAAAGCGTAATTAAACTACTTCTATTCAATGATTCAAAGTTAGGGAAAAGAGGAGGTTCATAAGGAGACTTTAAACTTATATATATAAAAAAATGTCTCCAAAACCACTTTTGCTTACTATAAAGTTTATGTATATAACAAACTTTATAACAAGCTTGTTTGATGAGTTCAGTAAGTATGAGTAGATTTGTGAGCATACTACAGGGTTCATGTAATGGATATAGGCTAAAAGGTTCCAATTAATACTGATATGAAAGGGTGCAAGCTGAGTGTTTAAGTTTATAAGGTCTATAATAAGGTTTGCGATGAGTTTATAGAGTTTATAAAGAGGCTTACAAGCCTCACTAATCCATATTTGTAACACCTTTATAGTTTGAATAAACTAATAAAATTAGTATTAAATTGTTATCATATATTTGAAAAACCATACTTGTATAAAACTCTTTCAATCAAGATGCTATAGCCTAGCCATCAATTAAGTACCTATAGATTCCATAATTAAAGATAATAGAACTTATGATATCTGATTGAATAATAGATATCCAAACCTTCTGCATGATATGGTGAAACATTGTAGAAATTGCCTCAAACTTGCATAGTCTAAACTTAATCAATTAATACTTTACTTATTTAAATTCTAGTAATTATAGTTTTAATAAATAAATAATTTACTAAGTAGTTAAAAATTACAGTCATGAACTTTTATTATATATATACTATAGTCTCTCCCTGAAGTAATGTTAGCACAGTGTAATGGGCGATCTCATTTGATAGTGCTAGTTTAATTTTTTCTATATATACTAAAACTTTGTAAATGTGCTGAAGGCATCAATAACTGCCTGACATTCCTCTGATATACTATTTATAAGTTCCTAAATCATTTTATTTGAAATTGATTCTTATAATTTGTTAAGTACATTTTTGAGCTGATTTTAATTAAGTCTTTATGATCCGTAATATTCCTGTATATAATCTTTTATTAAATCCCATAGAATTTCTATTGGATTTAAATTAGGAGAAAATAGAGGTCATTCAATAGGCAAAAAACCTTTAGATTATAAATCAGTAATACTATCTCTTGTAGTATGACCTAATGCACTATCTTGTATCAAATAAAGTCCTGGATAAGTATACATATACTTATGAATTACCGAAACAGTATGTTCAAGATAAGATTGCTCACTAATAGATCCCCACTCTTTTTCCCAAAAAATACCAGGTTTTTTCTCATATGCTCCTGACATTGAACCCCAAAACATCTAACCCTTTTGTTTTTGTACTTTAGGGATAATGTATATTGGATCTAGCTCTTTACCAGGTCGTCAAGTAACTCAGACTCTTGTATGTTAGCCTGGTATTACCCAGGTTTCATCAGTCCATAAAATCTGACCCTATTGTTCTTTTGTCCAGTTTTTATATTTAATAGCCTATCATAGTCGTTTAGCAATATTTTCATCTAAAAGACGAGATTTGGCTCGAGCAACACAATATGTAAATCCCCTTTTGTAAAGAGCTCAATGAATTATAGATTCCAAAAAATTCCAACCAAGAGTATTGGAAAGTTTATGAAAAGGCATTTGACGGGAAGTAGGCGAGAAGCAAATAAAATCGACCAGTTGATCAACTTCAAGATCATTAAAGATAGAACGATGTCTAGACCGCTTTTTAGGAGTTGCTGAGGAGGTACAAGCAGTTTGAATTTATCACTCAGTAGCTTCGAGTTTAGTAGCAATTTGAGAATATGTCCAGTCTATACTTCATAAAGTTTGATCCCATATGTAATCATCTTAAGTAAAATGAGTATTTGAGTATTGGGTTGGAGTCACTAGTCGCTCCATGCTAGTTGCTTTACTACTAGAAAATTTTTCTTTGTTTAGAAATAGAGGAATAAAAGAGTAGTACTACCAAGTAAAATCGCTCACTATACTGCACTAATATTACTTCAGAGGGAGACCATAGTAAGGCTTGTGAGTCATTTTGCCCTTGGCCATAGCTAAATACAAAAAATAAATAAGACTGCAAATATAAAAGAAGTAGAACACCTTAATCAGAAGAAGTAAAAAAAACAGTGAATACAAAGATAACAATATAAATAACTATTATTTCTCTCTTCAACAGCTTTCCATTCCCAGCAGCCTATACCAGTCCTCATACTTGCAAGATGGACTTATTAGGAGGTTTTAGTAATATACTTATATAAGATTTTATGAACCTCTTCTTTATTATATTTAAACTTATAGGCTTTTCCAGTCTCCATACTGAGGTAGTCTTCTATTTCTAGTTTGCCAAGTATGAGAAAGTAAAACTGCATATACGTTCTGATGGTAATAGTGCTGTAGAGAACTCTATAGGTAGTCTATTTAGTATATACCAATTTTAGGTAGTTAGTAAGCTATTTAGTAGCTTCAATCCAAATAAACTGCTGAGTTTCAGTCTCTTCTATTATTCTTAATGAGAACAACTTTTTTAGAGTTGCTATTCTTAATATAGCAAATAGTGAAGTCAGTATAAAGCTTGACAACACTTTCAAGCTACCACTATTCTTACTTTATTCCATAAAACTTATTCTGTATAAAATAGTATAGCAAGGTATTGTTTCAAAAGTTGTTAACTACATTTTCTAAAGACCTCGCCTCTTTGATCTTGTCATAGTAGAACTTAGAAATGGGTTTACTCATATACTTATTATAAGTCAATAGACTTGATTCAAATACAAGGGGAACCTTTGTAACTTATATGAACTATTTTAGAAATAAAGATAGCTAAGGGAATGAGAAGCAATCAAAAGGTAGTAATAGAAGAGAGATGTTGGAACCTAGGTGGTTAGTTATAGGTGCTCGAGTTGGATTACAGTTGCAAACATATGACAAAGTTCTGAACTATGAGGTTTGTATGAGTTTGTGGTTCGTGTATAGGGTTCATATTGTATATAGCTATTCTAGACGTGTCCTATATATAGCAAATATGTTGACCGATGAGGTTGTAAGAAGCATCCTCATCGGTCTTCTTAAGGGGTTTGCAAGCTACGAACCTTGGCAGTGCGAGCAAGGCTCGCTTTGCGGTCTGAGCTCTCATGGTCCTGTTATAAGAGAGAAGTACAAATAACAATATAAAAATCAATGCTGAATGCAGATATAACTTCAGAAGAAAGCACATAAAACTGATTGAAAAAGATTATAAAAGATATGAAGAAAGTAATACAAAGGCACTGAATAAATGTAGAAAAAAGGGTATTGTTATGAGCTTCATGAGCTTATTATGAGGCTCATGAACCTTGTACAAGTTCGCAAGCCTCTATGCAAGCCTTAACCATACGCGACAGTATACAGGCTCGTCTACGGGCATTGCCGCAAGCTCTTACTATGAGTAGTATAGCTTACAGGCTTGATCTCAGACCCGACTTCACTGCGAATCTAATTGCTCATTATTATCCTGCAGATCTGGGCACTGTGACGTCGTCCGGCTCAAGGCATCCAAATTGTAAGTTTGAGAGCTATTTTTCTATATGTATATAAACCTAAGGTCCCCTTCTAAACCTACTCTCCTCTTTAGCTTTGAATCGTTGAATAGAAATAGTCCTATCTTGCATTTTAAATGCCTGGAATTTACATTAGTAACAAGCACAAGGTTACAGAAATTTATGAGGTAAGAATTGTAATGGTGGGGGAAAAAGAATGGCAGACTCAAACTATAAGTAAAATAGTAATAAGTATTACAATCTATGATCTAGTCTCCACTAGCCTCCTAGCCTCCACAAGCCTCATTGAGCCATATGAGCTCATCGTCAGACCCACGAACCTCACATTAGCTCTTGAACTTCTATATATACTTTAACCATGATGTATGACCCATGGATCTCCGGACAAGCCCTGCTCAAGCTCACAAGATTCTATGTGGACCTCAACTGTGCTTACCACCCAACAAATCTACGAATGGGCCTCATCGCAAACTGCTACCATTTGTAGTATAACTAGCAAGCCCAACTGCGGCTGGCACGACTTGAGGCATTCGCGACAGGTTCGAGAAATTCTTCTTCTCATGTATATAAACGCGGGGTTTCCTTCTATATCTTCTCTTCTTTTTAGCTTTGAATCGTCGAATAGAAGTAGTATAACTGTGCTTTCCAAGCACCTAGAATCTATGTTTATGACAACTATTTAACATAAATAATAATATCAGCTTTATTCCTTCTACTCCTAAAAAGAAGACTTATTTTACATATAATCAGTAATGTGATATCCAACTTTTACATTTCTAAGGATGGTCTTATTCTAAAATTGTGAAACAAATTGATGCAACTGAGCAACATATCTAGTATGCATATCAGGGGCCAGCAATATTATAGAAATGCAGTAAACAATTCATAAAATTCAACTTAAAACAAATTGTAAAACTTGTTTAATTTATTACAGTATTCAAGATCAGTTATTAAATACCTTATTATTAGTTAGCTAATACATTAAAGTTTAAATATAGAGAACATATTATCCAATCTGCTTTAAAAAATGAGGGCTTCAATCTATATATTACTTATCAAAAACTATCAATTACTCTAAAAAATCAGCAATTATGACTAGCTTGAGTATGAGAATATCGATATTAGATATAAGAACAATAGTATAGGATTTTATTGATAGATGAAACCTGAATTATAGATGATTAATATATTAAAATATAAGTTATATGATAATTAAGGGAAGAATGAAATAAAAATTGTTTTGTTAAAAAGAAATTACATCATAAAGGTTGGATGCTCTGGAAATATTTTTTAGAAGAAAAAAAAGGTCCTGGTACCCTTTAGAAAAAAAATTGGAAATTGATAAATATAATATTTTATATAGATCATATTATCTTAATTATTTATAGGTGGATAAGAATGAATTCTGAGTTTCAGTGATGTAAGATGAAGCTTTGGGACATGCAGTTTGGGTAATACAAAATGATTTTTGAGAGAAGGTAGTTCATTTAATTTATTGGCTATCTTTTTTTTCTGATTTTAATTCTATTGAAACAGTTTGGGGGATGATAAAGAAATATATCCAGAAGCACTTTACTGAAAAGATGTCATACAATTGCTTACGAGAAGCTGTTAAGAAGGCTTGGGATGCAATTATAGAAGATGATTTGGATGAATCAATCAAGCAAATGGGGGAGCACTGTCAAGCTGTCATAGATGCAGATGGGAAATTTACAAAATATTAATGTATTATAAAGCAGCATTAATTTAACTTGCAGCATGATTGGGTAGTTGGCGCATACTAACAAAACTTACGCCCTGTACCATAGTACACTACAAGATGAGCGCTCCGGGCGCCTTATATGTTGCTTCTGGGTTCGCGCTGCAAACCCTTTGTGACATCATGCTAACTCTGGTTCAGTTGAAGTGGTTCAGCGGTTTGCTACTTCATGGCAACCCCACGAACCTCAATGTCATATTCAGCTCCGATGGTTCTTGCTTGCGTTGACGGCGCCACGAGCATACCGCCAACAGGTTGTACATATACCGCCCAGCCCACCCAGCTAAAAAGGCGTCCCCTGCGTTGTCGTCTTGCAACCCAACCATGCCAAGCCGTGATGTCATAAACTGCACTTGCAATACGACGTCCATATCCTTCCCTTGCCAATGCTCTCTGCATTGATCTTACTGAATGTCGTATACCCATCTGAGTTTTATCCTCCTCAAGAGGCATTCGTCGTGTAGACCATCCAGCAATAAAGTGGAGTGCTTGAACAAGTGGTGTTCCTTGTAGCTTGCACGAGTTTGAGCTGTCATTTCGCTTGATGTTAGGTTTCTATTCTACTTTACAGCATATATATATTCGCTTTTTTTTCATACAACGATTTTTCCTTCTCAGCTCCATGGCCAGCATTCGAGTCTCGCGCAAGAATGAGGAATTGCCCCCCGGTCACATAGAGTATGTCGGAATTTCCAGCAGTCTTCCTCGCGTCGTTATACATCGGTAGTGGTACAACGTACTCATGGGCACATGTCGCATTTCCAGCTTCAGAAATGTTGTACACAACCAGACGAGCGTGCCTGCGCGTCTTGTTGGATTTGCCCCCTTCCTGGTTCAATGCCGATTGCAGGAGCGCATACAACTCCTTCCCATCATGCGAGATGGTGAAGCCTTCAAAGCCTTGATTATTGCCGCGACCGGAAGCGGGATCCTCTGGTATGACTTCCGCTGTTGGATTGTAAATAGGAGGTGAAGCAGAAGAGAAGCTCACATCTCCCTCCCGGTGCGGGATATACGCATCAGGTGGGCGTATAGCTTGGAGCATCTTTCCAGCTGGCGAGAACTGGTAGATGTACGGGCCGTATTCGTCGCTGACCCAGAATGTGCCTTCCGAACCAAGGACGAGGCCTTCACAGTCAATAGTTACGCGGCGACCCCCGGGACCATCTTGCCCAGAGCCATTGCCCGTGAACGTCGCGGCTGGGAGAATTGGAAAGCCTGTGTAGGAAAGGTAAGGGCCATGCACATCGGCATCAATACCTGTAGTCGGAGTACCGTCTGGGCCGGTGAAGAGAATTGTGTCCAGGTATGTGAGCTCAAGATTTGGCTGAGAAGGACTTTCTGCTGTGGCATCCGGTTTCAGAGTCAATTTTAACGCAATCTCGCGCACGCGGTTTTGGAAGTTGAGCGTGCCCTGTCGGTTCCTGTTGAAGTCTCTTAGCAGCACGTCAGACAAAGAGCTCATCACACGTACCGTCCACGGTCAGGTAAGCACCAGGCAACGCCTTTGTAAGTGCCATCTGCGCTTCTCTCCTACGAGGATTGGTCGATAACAACTGAGCTGCCTATTCCTCCGAGGGTGTCTCCGAATTTGTCTCGTGCGTTGGAAGGGATGAACCCATAGCCAACGAGGCCATGATGCGTGTACGTATTTCCGTTGCAAATTACACTGCCCACCATTGTTTACGTAGTCGTTAGGAATAAGGCCGGGCAGGCTCGGGCGACGTTATACTCGGGTATCCGTCTAACAATATTAACCAGCCTTAGGCGCCAGCAATAGAATGTATATACAAGCACCTGTTCGTTCCCTCGTCGAGGCAGCGCAGACGTCCCTCTCATTCCAGTTTCTTGGTTAGCGCTCTATATTCCGTCATGTGGCTTTGATTCACATCAAGATAGGATGTCTGGGCCCCAGAAGGCCCCAACTGACAGATCGCTAGTCCTATCAGCTTCAACGCTCGCTATCTACAATGAAAAGGTTTCGGCACTGTGGAGAGTATCGGAGCCGGTGGGTAGGGTGCTCAATGCTCTGCTTCGTGTCGCTACTATACTACGAAAAACGAGCGGCAGCGAGGTAGGTAAGCTACCCGCGCCAAGAATTCTAGCTAGTCGCCCGGGCTCAGATTCTGCCTCCACAGCACCCATCGAACTTAGGCGCACAGTAAGCACGGGGTAAAGCGTCGAGCGGACGAGCCATTCTTTCGATGCATACGGCGGGACTCCACCTCCCAAAAGTTGGTATGATCGAACACGAGCAGACGAGAGGGATCGAGAGCTCAGCCGCACCTTGGCTGTCACGATCTACGGGGCTCTGGTATTTATCAGCTACAGCTGATATCCGCTTGTATGCGATTGTGATGAAGATCTCTGTTGCACTGACTCTCGCGGGTTCACCCAACCGTACTGCGCCCAACGCCCTGCTCTATTATAGTTCAAAAATGCAAGAATCTTTGACTGATGACCTCCCGCAAGCCGCGAACATGCCACATCTCACACGACAGGAATCGCAGACCGATCTACCCGCTTGATGCTTCCCAACATTCCATCCGGGGAATCAGCTCTGCTTGCAGCCATTACACGCTGGCTCCCGGCCGATGCTCCCGTCACCCCATGCCGTCTGCAAGGCCACAGCGCCTTCCCTGTGGCCGTGGGTATCTAGACCATATTGGCGTTAGGGAACAGAAACAAGACTAGTGACAATCGTGATCCTTAGGGCATTGGCTTGAGACTGGTCGTGGAGTTCGGATGCGAAAAGCTTCCACTTGGCTCTCGTCTGTGAATACCGCTGTCATCCAAGAAGGCCGTAAGTCTCCGAGCATCCCCCCATGCGTCGGCGTGCGGTGCATCGACGGAGCCGACGAAGAAGTACGAGATGCAGCTGGTGTCTTTCCAAGTCATCAGACTCATGTCTTTCAATACTCGTGAAAACTTCATCTAAAGGAAGTAAACAAAATCACTAGCGGAGTTTCCTTGGTTGTAATGCCAAGAACGGCCAAGGGTCCTTTGCTCCAACCAGCATTCGTCTTGTAAACGACTCAGCGCCGCCACAATGCGTCCAGCCAACTTCTCGATGAGAATGATGTCGACGACCACGAAAACGCTTTGTTGAGACGGGTAAGCAATAGCCCGAAGGGTTGAGGGGTATAGTCGGCCAGGCCATAGTTAGCCAGCTGATTCACAAGGATGCGGCAGAACAATTCTTACACCAATAGAATAAGCTCGCCGAGAGCTTTCTCCTAATGTAGATACGAATATGTGAGCGGAACAACTTGGAACGGTCCCGATAGCGTTAAAGCGTGTCGAAGAACACTTTGCGGGAGTTGTATGTTGTCATGCTGGTGGACACCTGGTGACAACGACAATAACATACAGTACGGGGCCAGCTGAAAGGATGGGATAGTAAAAAACCGTCGATGGTACTCTCTTCCGTCTATAAGTATCTGCTTGTTTCCTCAGGTAGGAAGATAAGTCAAGCAGTTACTTCCACAATCGATGCATAGCTGTCTACTGTGTGCAGCATATTTTACTTGACGCTCGCCCGCCTCCTCCCGCAACATAGAATCCAGGTTGTTATATCACGCTTTACCAGAGAAGAGCTGATATTGCGTCTCTATCTTGCCAGGTTAGTCTACTCCTGTCCGGTTCGTTATCTGGCTTCCATGAAGAAATGCCGACAAGCCCCAGATCAATCGAAATCAACGTCCTCCAACCGTTGGTATTATACACCGTGCCATTCGCAAACGGCCGCAGACAAACTTCGACCGCCCGTACGCACTGTTCTGACTACGCAAGTCCTTTGGGAAATCGTGATAAATCATGACTACAACCGTCATCACATTCAACCAGGCATTCGATGTGGGTTATAAAAGTGCTCATCCGAACATGACTGGTGTGCATGCAAGGATAAATGAGCAGGTCGCAAGTCTTGCCTTTGAGGCAATAAAGTTATGGGAGGATACAAGAACGGTACACATGGGAGGTCATACTGCACAGGTCCACGATCGTGGATACGAACGCACTGGCGAGATAGTCAGTACCACTATCACGAGCGAGAGAACGAAAACAGTTGGGTCTATACTTGGCAGGGCTCCCTCATGGGAATGGATTGGCATTGGGGTTTGTGCGGTTCGGGTTAACTCATTTACTGAGGATACACCTCGCTCTTGATCAAGCGTTATTATCCTTTGTACAGCCACCTCCCATAAGTCTCTGGACACTTTGCGAGCTCATGGGAGGTGCCTGTACCATGGAATATTTGAATCAACTTATTTATATTTCACAGTGCTGTGATACAACGGTTTACATTCTCTTGCCTATCTTGAATTGGATAAAATAGCAAATTACATTCATTACATCAATAATGGAGATAATCCAAATCTATCTTATTATTATTCGTCTACGCCCCAGTACTAAAAACCTAAAAATAAAATTTTTTTCCCCGAACAAAAACAACAACACCCACCCACAGTTCTGAGCACGAAGAGACGTCGTCTCGCCAAGCCCCCCCCCCCACCCCAAGGAGCTCGCAACCCAACAGCCTCCAAAAGCCATGCATGTCATCCATATACACCACCACCGGTCCCAAAGGAAAAAAAAAAAGCGTAGATTGCAGTACATGTTCGAAGGAGAACACCGACCGACCGAAAAACCCCCCGCAGAGAAACCGCTCTGAGAAAAAAAAAAAAAAAAAAAAAAAACGTGCTTGGAGACAGGTAACGCGACTCGACTGTATATCTATCTATTATGTATGTAGAGATTTATGGGGGGAAACAAATAAAAAAATTAAAAATAAAAAAACGGGATTTTTGGTTTGGTTTTTATCTGATATGTAAAAAAAAAAAAAAAAAGGCCGAGCCTAGCGTTTGATTTCCCCTATACAAATAAATAAATAAATATATATATATCATCATCATCTTCATCTCATCATCTACGGGCTATACCCTCTTCCTCTGCCCCCCTTTTGGCATCCCAGGGCATTGTCCCTTCCCTTCCCTTCCCTTCCCTCTTTATTCGTTCCGCTAGCCCCGCCCACTCCGACTCTGTTGTGCGGTATGTACATACATTTCATATATCCGGTAGTAAAAAAAAAGGAAATATGGGGAAAGGCTTGGAAGGGGGGTATCTCTTGTTGTTTTCCAACCCTAGCCTACCCCTTTCAGTATGGATTAGAAGAAATGAAATAAAAAAAATAAAAAATGCCGCCGATAACCCCGGATAAATAGTGTTTTTCTTTGAAAAGAAAAAGGAAATCTCACTGCTCTAGCAGTGTGGAGGGGGGGTTATATGGCCCTGCCCGGGGCTCCACGTCTTGAGCCGCCTTCTGACGAATCTTCCTCCGTTTCGCTCCCGCCATCGCTCTTCCTGCCGGCTATTCTTCCACCGCCCATCATTTCGATTCCGCCTTTCCACTTGCCCTTCTCGGCGTCGCTCGCGGCCTGCCTCGTTACAACTATCCGTCTCAACTTCAGTCCCCCAAGTATTAGCAGCGTAACTACAGCCAGGCCTCCAATAACCCCGCCGACGATGGCACCCGCCATGCCAGCTGTCATGAAGCTCTTTGATGGTGGTGTGTATGCAGAGACGGCAACCCGAGGGCATGTGGTTTTGGGGATGATGTAAGGCGCCGTCTGGAGAGCCTGTGCGAGGTGGAAGAAGGTTCCCGTTTGGTCGGCGTCGTAGTTGACCATCATGTAGACCTGAGTAAGCCAGGCGGTGGTGAGGAGGAAGGGCTGTGAGTCGTCGCCTTTTGCAGTGTTATTTCTCCCGATAGTGGAAGGGATGGTTGCGGCGACAGGGGTGAGGTTTGTGATATTGCAGAGAGTTTCCTTGGGGAGGGTGACAGAGAAGCCGTCTTCGAGGACGATAGACATTGATCCTTGGAAGTCATTCTTCAGCCTTAGTGAGCCATCTGGATGGTCTGACGGCTCGGCGTTGAGATAGCTCATAAAATTCTTCGTAACCTCGTCCGGGAAAATCATCGGATACTGTTCCGTCGAGATCTTTGCATCGAATCCAGTGAAAGTCGCAGGTAGGTTCGAAAACTTTGACCGATCAAAGAGCGACTGATTCGATCCATCTGGGTTATTGATGACCACATCCTTTACACGCACACCAAAGGGGTACTCGCCGCGGCCAATGGTGTAGTTAAATACCGTGCCTGTGAACCGAGCCGAGTCGTAGCCACCAAGGGTGAGACTGCCGTTGATTGAGCCACCCGCCCGATTCATGGCCGTGCCGATAAACAGCGAGAAGGAACGGGACGCGATTAGGCCGGTGTTGAAGAGGCGTTGGAGGAGGGTTGAGCCATAGCCAAGGCCGACACTGTCAGGGAATGCGGTGCCATTGGTGGCGATGCGTATGGGGAAGTTCGAGACAGGCGTGTCCCAGGCAGGGTCAGATTGGAAGTAGTGGGTGTAGAGGTGGATGGTTTCCTGACCGAAGAAGCCTTCAGTGTCCCTGTCAGAAGCGGTATCGCTGGTCTTGTAGTCCGGTAGCTTCTGAAAGCTGGTTGTTGACGGCGTGTTAGAGACTTGGCCCTTTGATTGGGACGGAATGATATGTGGAGAGAGCGCAGAGAGGAACGGGAACAGAAACAGAAGATCCAGATAATATCAGAGAAAATATTAAAAAAAAATAGATAAATCCTACCTTGTCGATAAATCCGGCTCCAAAAACGCCCCCCTCTCGTCACAGTCCTCGAGGTCACTAGCCCCACAGAAGCTCTCACCCGCGAACGTCGTCTCGTTCGCCCTCAGCGACACCCACATGCTCTGATTCATCGCCGGAGTGCCTGCCCCGATAAACGAGCCATACTGGAAGGCAGCCATGCCATGCACGGCCCGCTTGTGGATATCTACATAGATGGGCGGTATGCTGCAATTGAACGCCCATGTCGCCTTTGAGGCCAGAGCAAGGAAGAGCAGACGGACGAGGAGGTGGAGGTGGAGGTGGTGATGGTGATGGTGATGGTATGGTGATGATAGTGATGATGACATTGCCAGTGTCGTGCAAGAAGCCTGGCAATAGCTGCCGGTACGATGTGCTGGCGAGCGATGGCTACGGTTTGTTGAGAGAAAGAGCCTTGATTGCCAGACCAGGCGTTCGACGGCAGTCTTTTACTGTCCACGGCCCTGTCGGATTCGGCTGCTGGTCCTCAACGTCGTCCGTTTCAAACCCTTCGGCCAAGCGCGCGCGCACCACGACGCTGCAAGTCGCAGACGACGAAACGAGACTTGAAGATATCGCGGGTAGGAAATTAAAAAAGCCCGTACCACCGGTCCGGGCCACCTTGTTCTTTTTTTAAATTTTGTTTTTTTTTTCCAGGAAAGAAAACGAAACGGGGTGCTGCTTCGCGCAACACGGAAAATGCTCTTTTGTTTTCGGCCGGTACTCTCCTTCCTCGACCAGGAGGACTTGGAAGGCGAAAGGGGAGGTTGGGGGGGGGACGGAAGGGCAAGTAGACCGAAGAAGGGTCCTGGAGAGCATCTGCGGGAGAGGTTGCGGCCATATACTTGCATGCTCACCTCATTCCCGCCACCATCGCACCGACGGAGGCCTCGTCAGCCCCCTCCGCAACTAGCAGCCAGCATTTGCTATCAATAACCTCCCGGTCAGCCAACCACGCGCAAGCTCCGCTGTCCCAGGCCCACGTCCCCCAACACGAGGGATCGTGGAAGCGCCTGTGCAACCATGCACGCAGCAAGCGAACGATTCACCAGGAGCCGAGGACGGGTGTGTCGGATGGGGAGGGGGGGGTTGGATGGTCCTGCTCGATTGATTACGATGCGCTATTTCTGGGCAGCGGGCAGACGTGGGTTGTGGATTGCGGAGGGGGTTGTGGGATTGTGGGATTGTGGTGGATGTGCTGCATTGTGTGGCGTTCAGGTCGGCCGGGTATTTTTTGCACATGGCGCCTTCGCAGCCTCTTCTGGGCCTTGGATGGAGCCTCCAGCAGCAAGCCTTCTGTGCCGTGCATCGCGTATCTTTCCCTCCCGCCCGCCGTTGTTTGGATCACGCTACGTGCGGCTATAAAAAGACGAGCGGAAGAGGGAAAAGTTTCATGCCCGTGGCGCTCGCTCTCTCTCTATCTGCGATGCTATTCGGCGATGACGGTGTGAGGGAATTTGTCCCGATTGGCAAGCGCTGACTGGCACGAGGGGGGAGGGACATGGGGAAGAGAGAGAGAGGAGAGAGAGGACAGGGAAGACAACGGCCCAACCGCTTCCCGGGGGCCAATCACCGCAATATACTAGGTACATACTTGAGTAGTTATCTACCGTACCTCGCTTCATACAGAACGTAGTACCAAGTACCACAACCAGCAGCCCGTGTCTTTGCTATATTTACCCGGCCGGATTACGATGACCACCACCACCACCACCATCACAATCACCACTACCACCACATACTCCAAACACACACACTCTCTCTGACACACTCATACTCTCACACTCACACACACACACCCTCTCACCGCCTAAACCCACACCCCACACCCCAGTCAATCGCTCATTCCACCTTTTTGCACAGACAACAACAAACACACGCGCGCCCCAGTACCCACTTACCCATACCCATGCCAATGACCAATGACCAACGACCAACCCCGCCCTCGTCTACCGAGCGCCAACTAGGCCAAAAGGCCAAAAGGCTTAAAGGGCAAGGGCAAAGGCAAGGGCAAAAAAAAAAGAAAGAAAGAAAAAAAAAAAAAAAAAAAAAAAACGGCAAAAAGGAATTGCCGAATGCCGACTTGCTTTCTTTCCCAAACAGCAACAGCAAGTAGCAGCAGCAGTTCGCTTTATAGTATGTGGTAAATAAATTACTTACTCTATCGAAATTACAGATTTATTTTTTTATTTTTTTTTTTAACGCGCGCTATAAACAATCCACACGTGCAGTTATATATGTATGTATATATGTAAACGCATGTGTATACGGGTATATGTAACTCGCGTGTGTATGTAACGCGCGTGTACACGGCAATATGTAATGTATGTAATGTATGTATGTATGTATACATGTGACGTGTATAATATACACCGTATATGCAGTTGTTGTATACGAACATGTACATATGTAACAACATATACAGATAATTTAATATACCCCATATAATACTAAAAGAACAAACGAACAAAACAAATGAATGAATATCCCAAAGAAGAAGAAGAAGAAGAAAAAGAGGACCTCCACCCCTCCACCCCAGCACACACACAAGCGAGCCATCCAGCCATCCATCCTGCCAGCCGGCAAACCGACAAGCCGTGCCCGAAGGGGGAGGGGGGGGGGTTGAAACTTTTTTTAATTAACCCTCTCCCCTCCCTCCCTCAAAGTGCATACACACTTACACATACACTTACACACTTACACTTACACACACCTACACCTACACACACACACTTACACACTTACACTTACACACACACATTTACACACCTACACACCTCCACAAAAAAAAATAAAAAAAATAAAAAAAAAAAACCCACATTCCACATCCACATCCCGGATTCCGGGCACCAAACCCGCTTACATATTTTAACTTTTTTTTTTGCTCATACATACATACATACATACATACATAAACTTTACCTTTCCTCCCCCCCCCCTCCCTCGGCTGGCCGCCGTAGCCGAGTCAGATCCGGGGGGACTGCTCGCGTTGTTGGGTGTGTGTGTGTGTGTGTGTGTGTGTGTGTGTGTGTGTGTTGGGTGTGTGTGTTGGTGGGTGTGTTGGTGGGAGATTTGGGGGGTGGGTAAGTGTAGTAAGTGGTGGAGGGAAAAGGGGGAGGGGAGGGGAGACGCGTCGTCGTCGTCGTCGTCGGATGTATATGGAAGGAAGGGGTGGGAATATCTATATATATCTACACATTCTCTGTAGAGAAGCAAAGAAATTGCTCTATATTTTTTTTTTCTTTTTTCTTTTTATTTTTTCTTTTTATTTTTTTTAGTGGAGGGGGGAGGTGAGATCGATAGATAAATGAACGAATGGATGGGCGGATGATGGAATGAATGAACGAATGAACGGATGATGGAATGAATGAATGGGTGGATTGGCGGATGGATCGACGGTTGATTAATTAATTGGTTGGTGGAGAAGGGTGGGGGGGGAGGAAAGGAAAGGAAAGGGTTGGACCCGGAGACTGCATAAACGGTGTGTGGGTGAAGGGGTGGGGCTGGGGGGTTGGGGGGTTGGGGGGGGGGGGAAATGGAGGAAATGGAGGAAATGGGTCTCTGCCTCTTATGATCGTCGGTTATCGTCTTGGTTTAAAAAATATTTTCCCCCTTGCAGTTCAAATTAAAAAAAAAATAAAATAAAAAATCCACATTTATTCGTTCGTCTTGACTTTGGGGAGGGGGTTCATTCATTCACTCTCTTTCTCTCTCTCTCTCTCTCTCTCTCTATCCTGATCCCACCCGAACAAGCCCTTTCCCTTTTCTACGGACAGACATGACTAGAGGAGGGAAAAAGGGAAAAAAAAAAAAAAAAAACCCGGCCCTCATCCCTAGGGCGAAAAAGAAAAAAAAGCTAAAGCTTCCTCTCCGCGCTACTACAAACGGACAACTAAACAAAAGAGAAAAAAGAAAAAAGAAAAAAAAAAAAAAAAAAAAAGGGAAATTCGAAGTTGGTCTACCCTGTGTAAAAAGAAAAAGAAAAAACCAGTACGCCCCACTTTTGCATCATCTTAGTGAGGAAAGGGAAAGGAAGAAAAGAAAAAGAGGGACAGAGAGAGAGAGAGAGAGGGGGGGGGGAGGGGGGGACGATACAAAAATAACACTGATCTGCTGACACATTGCTCTTATGCCGATAACCCGCATATCATCCCGAAAAGGAAATAGTCGTCGAAGCACGTCGAATCAGCGTACTCCTACTCTGATGCAGTACTAAATATAACAAAAAACCTTCCGGGGTTAAGGGGAATAGTCGAGCCCTGTAGGTGGTGCCATCGTTGCATGCATGCAGATCATCTACAGGACGGTGGATGGAAAGTCTTAGGAGTTGTTAATGATGACCCATCTCTTATCCACCTCTTTTTGCCCCACACGCTCTGCGATACAGTTCAGCGTGTTCCTAATTGCTGTCTTTGGAATTTCCGGGAATCTGACGGGAGCTGTTAGAATGCAAAACTTAATGCAGCTGTGCCGTAAAAAAAAAAAGTTAAAATTTAAAAGGGAAAGGGAAAAAAAAAGACCAGCAGCTCACTTTTTCTTAAGAACCTCGATCAAACCTGCTTTGGTGAGATCGCTCCCTTGGATAGCTGCTTTGAAATTTTCCAGATTTCCTGCCGTTACCATGGCAGCTGGGCCGGTGGTCGTGCTGGTTTGACTGATAGAAACTCCGTTTATGCTCCGGTGGGAACGGCTAATTGTTTGCAACGGCACTCTTGGGGGTTGCATCTGACTCCTCGCCACATTCCCGCCGGCATTAACTTTGGCACTTGGAGACAAACCGGATCCAACCGTATGCCAGTATGATGTAGAGAAAGGGTCGATGGGCGCTCGGGCATTACCTGTAGCCCATCTCAATTAGCATTCACTTAGCACTGTGTTGCATCCAGAAAGACATACCCAGGATGATTTCCATCTTATAGTCGCCTAACTCTTTATTGCCAACTCCTGTACCATCGTCCCAACAGAGTCCAGAGCAAACAGGTATAAGATCGCTCAACACCGTTCGTCTCTTGTTAACTATTCCAGAAGCCTCAGGAGCATCTTCGTCGTCCAAGAACCCCTCCATATCATCAGCTTCCTCGTCAGTTGCGTCTTCTTGTTCTCCTTCGGAATCCAGGTCCTCTCCTTCCTCCTCGGGATCCCAGACTGCTTCGGAATCATAGTCATAGTCGATATTTGGTAACTTTCGCTGGGTAGGGTTCCTGCTAACAGATCGTACGATATCCGCTGGCGGCTGTTTGGTAAATGTACCTCGATAAGGAGGTCGGACGTCCTCGTGGAACCTAAGATATTTCATAGGAATAGACTTGAGAAGCTCAGCCTCTATGGGCCCGAAGTACCTCTTTTTCTGCCGTGTAGAGCCCGAAATTTTCACCGGGTTCTGCACAGTCCCAAGGTCCCTCACAGACGCGTTCAGTTTTGCCATGATCTCCTTCACAGTATATCGTGGCGCGATTCCCCGAACTGATCGTATCGAAGGGGGTACGCGACACATCTCGGAGATGTTAAAGCTTGTGGTTTGAGCAGGCCTCTCCGAGTTGCTTTGGTTCTCGAGGAACTCATCCATCCTTCTTCGAAACTCTTTCACGCTGTCCTCACCTGTACACCAACGGCTCCGTGGTGCTAAGGTTACGTGTGGCTTGACGAAGAATGGTGCAAATGCGCGCTGGTAATCAGTCTTGGGAGGCAGTTCAGATGTAGAGGGAGATTGTGCCTCGTGTTCGACGGCCTCGTCTGGTGTTGTTATCCTTCGTCGTGTAGCAGAGGGGACTTGGACAGACGGTCTTGACAGGAAGGCGTTCAGAGACATTTGTGACTGCAAAATGACCGCTGTGTTAGATTGTAGGAATAAATTCACTCAGAAGGGTAGTGTACGCACTTTATCCTTCTTCGCATCTGCCTTCTTTAACTTCTCCTCCTCCTTTAGCTTCCTTTCCTCCTCCTTCTTTTTCTTCTCTTCCTCCTTTATTCTTTTCTCCTCTTCCTTCGCTCTCTTCTTCTCCTCGCGTTCTTCCTCCTTCCTGCGCTTATCTTCAGCTCTCTCCTCTTCCTTCTTTCGCCTCTCATCTTCTTTTAGGCGCCTTTCTTCATCTCTCTGCGCCTTCTACATAACCAGAAGGCCTTAGTAATCTACCAGACGTCCATATCGAGTTAGATCACATACCTTCCGGGCCTTCTCCTCATCCTGAGCCTGCTTCTCCGCAAGCGTGAGCTTCTTCCTCTTCGCGGGTAGAGGAGGCTTATGGAATGCTAATGGTACAGCTCCAGGCTGTTCTTCAATCTCCCATAAAAATGCCTTCTGATCCTCCATCACTTCGTTACCCGTGATAGTTACCCGACTTTCTCGAGTCAAGGAATCTTCAGATGTAACGTCGACTTTCGCCTTCTTATAGGCAGCGCCTAGCGAGTCATCGCAGGATGTGCTCATGGGAGATGACGGAGCAACTTCTCCGCTCCCGCCTACAACCCCCATCTGTATGTCCACCTTGACCTCGGTGTCTGCATTAGGGCATGCGCGTTTTCGCGGGTTAGGTGCCGCTGGTGAGCAGGGTGCACTCATCGCTCCTTCATCCAGTACTCGAATTAGTAAGGGGAATCGAGCCCGTAGCCAAGTCAGTCCTTATACAGGTGTTTGCTGTATAGACTAGGCTAATGGAAGTATGAGAAACGACTTTCGCGAATTTGGTTGGCGGAGGCAATTCTCGTTAGAACGCGTCAGAGCTTGAAGTGATTTCGCGTTTGACAATCACGTGACAGGTTATATCATTCTTGGCAGAGCACCCGGCCGCAGAATGAGGAATACTCCACACAACACCATGTATCTCCTGTGCGATCAACCCCTTGTTCCATTAATGAATCTATAGCGCCAATCGTATATATGTATCTTTTTTTTTTTCATAACAGCTAGCCTATCTCATAACACCTACTTCCCAAATGACCTAAACCTCCAAGGGTTCAAATATCTACAAGGCTTTCCATCCGGCCTTACCCGTTGAGGAGGATAAGCAAAACTTCAAATCAATGATAGTTGGACTGCCGCAAAACGCTGAGATGTGGAATAATGCAAATACTATGGGAGAAAGACAGACTCAAACTTGGAAAATGGTAAAAACGCCGCCACGCCTAGCTGCCTAACGAATGCTACCCTGAACTATCAGCGGCTAACCTGGCAAAAAATAAACAGTCAAAGAGGTGATAGTCTCATCCTATGAACCATGTAATAGAACCAAAGATAATCCTTGTTAGGATACCCCATGAGGCGTTTTGAAGGAGCTCTCGTGGGGGGTTGTCCACATCTCCAGCCTTCGTTGCATGGGGGGACGCTAGTCAGTCGCTCAAATCTGGATTGGCAACGAAAAGCCTCCCTGCGCTCATGGTCATTGTCCTGTCATCGACGCTGCCCCTTCTCCTCAGCTCTTCGGGGCTCTTCACGCTCTTCTCGCGAGCCAACAGATTCTTTGTTTGCCTCGGGGCCAACTGCCCTACATTCCCAAAACTATTCTCCCTGCTGCTATTACCGCTACTACCTCCGGTAGCGTTACCAAAGTAATCTCCCTTCTTAGCAGTTCTAGCTCGATTTGGAGTCTCCAGCTCTGCCATGTTCGGACTACTGCTTCCTCCACTCGGCGGCGTGCCTGCTTTCCCTAAATTGGCTCCACCTACCATCGACAGAGCCGGATTGACAGCATGCAGTCCCACTGGCCGCCGATGAGCTGAGCCGATGGAGCTCCTTCCACTCCCAGTCCTTTTATGATAACTATGCTGACTATCCCGTTCTTCGTCACTACCCTCTTCATCCCCGACTTCACTTGCACTGAGTCGCATAGGTACGCTACCCACTCCGACAAGTGTTGCTGGAGAGAAACTGGAATTGTTCTTAGAGTTGTGATGCCTTATCTTTCGCGTCGCAGCTGCTGAGTTTATAGAGGATACTCTTCCAGCGGCGCCAGACCCATTCCCGATGATTTCCATAGCAGCTCGCAACTTCGCAGCCTTCTGTTGTGCAAGAAGGCGGGGGTCTTCATGCTGCGAGCGATCGCACCAAACAGTCGCCTTTTGTTTGCGCATAAACGCAACATATCCTCCGGCGGAGCTTCCTCCAGACTTTGATGAAGTTGATCTTCGAATTGACACTTGAACAGTCGCACTCGGTAGCCCTGCTGTCAGCCCGCTGCTTGTGGCAGTTGTAGAGGTAGAAGTAGTTGCATTCGACAGCGTCCGGCGCGTGGTGTTGTAAGGGTTAACGGAGTTATGGTAGGAGGACGATGAGGCATGCTGGGGACCAGATACTGTCAATATCGGAAAATTCGAGGACGAGGAAGTTCGGTTTTGACTGTACTGGGTTGAATACGACGCGTTTGTCTCGTGCGCCCCCGACCCCGACTGCAAAGTGCTTATAGGCGAGTTTGACCATTGTGAGTCTGGAACTATTTGTTGCGGCTTTGGATTTCCGGTAGATAGATGTGGAGGAGGAAGAGGCTTCCTCTGGAGGTGATATGGCGGTCCACGATAATCCACCATCGTCATTGAGACGTGACGGCTTCTTTCTCTACCTAGTGAATAACGTTTCCGTAATGATAGCCGGCCACTAGATGCGAGAACCTTGTTATGGAATTTCGTAAACTTAGGTCGGTTTCATAGAATGTCCAAATAACTTCTATCTCTGCCTCGAGTAAATAGGCTCGAAGTGAGGGGAAGGTTCTTCGCGCAAGTCGTTAACTGTCGGTGGAATGGAGTGATTGCTGAGGTCGCAAGACTTAATTTAGCCGCACGCTGCTACTACGACAAAGTAAGCATAACGCATGAAGTGCGTGAGACCCAAGGCCGGGACTTCCTAGAGACAACAGTTGTCTGCTAGGGAAGATCAACAATCTTCTGAGCACTTGGGGCGGAACGAGAAGCAGGACGGGGTGGTGCGTACTCTTTGGATTAGATTCCAGGCGCAACCTAGATCCAGACTCTCAGCCTATTAAGCGCCCCAATTCCGTTATATCCCCGAGTTCAAGCGCTGTCTCGGCGACGTCAAATACCTAAAGTACAGACAATCGGTTTGGGATGATATTCAAAGCAAGCGCCCGAAGTAGTTGGATTTGGTGGTACCTGACGCCGATCACAAACACCGATCTACGGCGTTGTCCGACAGCGTGTATATATATGGGTTCAAGAATATGCTGACCACGGGTCTTGCAAGGGACCCCCAAGCCGGAAAAACGCAACCTGGAGTGTCCTCCCTGACGTTGCTGGAGTATCGCCCACTTAATGACGTGCACCGTAACCCACTCCCCTGCAGAGCAAATATCCAAGGAACCTGCAGCTAGACTGTATGTGCCCCAGACGCGGTCAGGCCGGTGAGGACAAGATGCTAAGACGAGGGCCCAGGGCGCGGAAAAACCACTCGTAGTAATTATATGCCCTTGTAGAGCCGCCAGAAGTGAGGGCGCAATGAGGCTGCGGTTGTGAACGCGATGTTCTTGTTGTGGGTGTGCAGTCTGCCCGACTGGAGTGTGTGTGTCCTCTCACAGCAGCCCTGCCGAATCCTGTCGATGCCGAGTAGGAACGAGTAACGATCAGCGAGAACAACAAACAAAAGCGCAAGAATTAAGCTTCCTAGCAGAACCACGACTACTTAAGCGATGATGCGACAATGACACCTTGTTGGGGATCCGATCAAGAGACGACAACACCTGGGGAATGCGAGGATGACAAGCCCGAAAAGAGACGGGGACCCGTGTAGCCGTCGAATCGATCGAATCGACTGGTGTTGTTGCTGCCTTGATCTCTTCAAAGAAGCAAATAGCAAAGCGCCAACCCTGGTGCGCAGCCAACCAAGGCGTGTTGTGGGTAATTAACTTCCTCGGAATGGGCTACTCGAGGCTCTCAGCCCCTCTCTGGTGCAAGAGGAACGGTGGCAAACCACGCGGTTGAGCCGTGCGCGCCCTGTGGTAAGTTGGGTCGACGATACGATCATCTTGGGCCTATCGTCTGAGAGCAGACCCTCAATTCGTCCACAGGTCACTACTCGCAACTCTAAAGCGCGCCCAAATGAGCCTCCGTAGGCTGGCACGGGCACGTATCAGAGACTTCAAAGGCGCTAGTGCGGCTTCTGCCAGATATACGTGTCTTGCTGTGTGTGTACGGACGGTTTCTCGGCAATCACAAAGGGCTGCCCGTTCGGAGCTCCGGTTTGCATATTACACCCTCTGTACACCCAGCATCTTGCATGAAGAGGCGATAGAGTATGTCGATTGCCCACTAAGTTGTATTACGTTGCGTCTCGTATCTCCTCGCATAACGCTGGGGGCGTAAAACTTATCCAACTGGCTAGGAACGTGGGCTGAAATCCTCGGCTGAATACACCAAAGCAAAGGCCCTTCGGCCCGCCGCTCATGCAAGTCTCATTGAAAGGAAGGGAACACCGAGTTACGGTGTACGTACCCGTACACAGACACGTTGGTCTACGTAGGTGTAATGTCCACAAGCTGATAGTTCGTCTCCACTCCGCCTTGGCCGGCTTGGCCCAACATCTATGCTGATGATTAACTATCGAGCTGGTCGAAACTCTACTGGAATAAATAAATAAAAATGGGGTTTGCTCTAAAAGAGGGACAAAAAAAAAATGACTGCAAAATCTAATGGTTCTTCTGGAGGACATTGGGAATGGGATGGATCCCCACCCCACCAACTCGCTAGCTCCGCACTCAATTCGCGAATTCCTTATCCACCTCTTCGAAGTGATCGAGAAAACCTTTGAAGATTTTCACTCCTAGGCCCGGATCTAGACTTCCCGTAGTCGCGCGAATAGAATGCATAGAGAGCTGCGGCAACCCCGCGTCAATAGCCCTAATGCCCGTCTTGCTCGAAAGCATCGGCCCCACCGTTCCGCCACTGCGGGAGTCATTGCGGATCTGAAAGACCTGCAGTGTGGCGCCCACTTTATCCGCCACTTGCTGGAGGAGAGCCGTCGAGACTGCATCTGTTGCCATGTGCCCATTGGGGTCCGCTGTTACGCAGAGGCCGACGTTTAGTCGTGGAGCATGGTCGGCAAGGTAGGCACCAAGGAAGTTAGGGTTGACAGCGTGGGTTACGTCAGCGGAGAGGAGAAAGCTATTGGCATATGTTTGCGCAACGATATTTGCCCCTTTATCATCCGTTAGAGATTCTACAGCTCGCTCTAGGACGCTGGTGAGGAAGTTTCCTCGGGCCCCTTGGCGTAGTTGACTTCCGATCTCCTCGTCATCGAAAAGGCCAACCACCTTGATGACGCCACTGGTAGAGGATGACGAGGATTCCAAAAGGGCCTCGAGAGCTGAATATGAGCAAAGTTTATCGTCAATTCTTCCGGCGAAGATGAATTCCTTGTCGAGCCCCCCAAGTTGAGCGGGTTGCGTGTCGAAAAGTTCTAGTTCCCAATTCACGATCGTGCTGTCTAATCTACATATTAGCCAAGATCTTCGATAGTGGAGGTTCATGCAGGCAGATCACAGATCGGCTGCACCCGATAGAGTGGTTTCTACCGATACACCCAATCTATAATCCCCACTGCCTTCTAGGGCAGGCTCACAATCCCGGATCCTAAGCTCTCCTGCGATTGCTCTGACTAATCTATGAGGCTGCGTAGAGGCAAAACTCCCCTCGCCGCCGAGGACGCTTGGCTCTGACTGGTTTCCATCGCACGCACATACGCAGAAGAGATTGGTGTTGTCTAGCCCAATGATAGGGACCATCTGGGTCTCTCGGTTGAAGGGCCCTAGGGATGCTACACCAAAGTGGGGAGCAAGAGTGGGTATACGAGCGACTTATCGTTTAGTAAGCCTCAGGGAGAATCCAGGGTGAATGCAAAACACACTTACTGGGCCAATCAAGTTTGACAAGCTTCGTCACTATCTTTCCTCCCTCCTTGACTAGTACTCTCCCACCAATGCCCAGGTCCCGATCCCACCAGGTGGAATTAAAACCTCCAGCATATGGCGCAACGCCCAGCTGAACATATCCTGCTTTAGTAGGGACCTTCGAGATTGGCTTAAGCCTAGCGGTGAGAGAATCGATATGGCCCGCGATGATGGCAGCACCATTGCCCGCTTCGTACTTGTCACCCACAACAAAGGCGATCAAACTACTACCATTTCTCTCGACATAGTATTTACCCCCACAACGTAGCTCCTCTACCCAGAGGTTGCGTTCCGACAAACGCTTGAAGCCATGAGATTCAAGGCGCTTGGAGAAGTGATCGACGGCATGGAAAACCGTGGGGTTATCGGTCATAAAGGATAAAAACGGTGCCGTGTGAGCTGCAGCTTCAACCTTAATTGTCCGAGAACACGACGATTCGCTTTGTAGACTCGGATTCGTTGGCAGCGTAGCCGTCAACCCCTATGACGGTGACTTAGCTCTGGCACATCTTCACCAAGGTCCTTAAACGCACGGTCGTGTTGCTGTACGTGTTTCTTGTCATCTCTGACAATACGCAATACCGAGCCTAGAACAGACTGATCAAAGAACAATACCAGCTAAATAAAAAGCTAGTCCGATCGCTTTTAGTAGGTTGAAGTCGAGGTTGGCGTGAAACGAGCTCTGGTGGGCACAGCAGGACAGCAGGACAGCAGGACAGAGGAGGCAAACCCTGGTCGCAGAAAGCATACTAGCGTCATCGGGGACTTTTTTTGGCGATCGATCTGTTGACGGAGCAACACTCTCCAAGCAACCGAAGCCAGCCAATCAGACATCATTACTAGCTCTCCACGGGGGGTGAAGTGCTCTAGAGGACGTTATATTTTCGCGGGAAAAAAAAAACCTCCCAATTCAAGGCACCTTGTCCCAATTGAAAGGGTCGGGCAATTCCTGTCTTGGGGTCTGAGGACCCATGTGCAACAGCAGAACTGATTTGCGTTTTGGAATGTTGGGGGTGAGCCCGCATCGTAGAAGTCAAGGAGATTGCGAAGTCACCAACTATTGTTGATTCGTCTGCCTAGACCCCGTATACCACCTACAAGTAGCCTTGGTTGCCCCCTTTCTCGGTCTGTTGGAGCCTGTTTCGTACACCAACTGCGATCCTGACCTCGCGTTGGGAATTGCTAGTGTAACCAGCCTATTTCATTCAGCCTCCTTTATCATGAGATTCCCGGACGCCGGAGAGCCCAGCCTGGAGGGAGGCCCTGCAGTGGCCGGCATTGCAACACCAGGCCAAATTACAGTGGGCGGGATTGTCGGACATGTTGTGTTCTTATACCCATGTTCTCCAATCTGGGCGCGTATGTCGAAACGCTTTCTGGTCGGATAGAGAGGGACCATAGAGTGCACAGTCAGAATGTCTCAATGGGTTGTCGCTCGCTTGTGTGACGGCGGGAGCGCATATGGAAATGCCATGCCCTATCAAGCACCATTCCCAGGTTGTGATTAACGCCCAGATCCGACCTGTGGATGCTTTGGTGTTTCAACCCTGCCACGATTGCTGCTGCCTGCCGCAATGATATTAAGACCTCTGTTGGATACCCGTCATTTCCCGGGGGCTGGTGCTTCCACTCACTCAATAAGCCCGACATGAAGTGAAGAGGCAGAGCTGGGTTCTATCACACCAGAGCTTGGGGAGGTATATACTTTCGTTTTCCATCTCCCACCGCCTTTGTTGGCCGGCCATCTAGCTATTGTTCTTGATCCTTCACACTTTAACAAAGAACACCTTTGTACTCTCTACTTCTTAAGTCACTCCTTTGCTCGACCGCCCCGGCGAGGCAGGTCAATCACAGTCTTTTCTGAATCCCTAACATCTTGTCGCAAATCGCTGTCACGGACGTTGAACGTTCAGACCGAACACAATGATTTTCGCTCACCTTTTTTTTGCATCTGCAGTCTTATTTAGCTCAGGATTTTCATACCCTCCGATACCACTAGGACAAGAAGTCGGAGCCCGTGCAGTCCGGCATCCAGTTATGGCTACAGCCCCACGCCAGGTCCCAACCGACGTAGACCTATCACCTACCGGCCGCCGAGGCCAACAACCCACCAGTGCCGTTCCTGTACCAACTCCACCAAAAAGTACATATGTTCCACACTCTAGTACAGCGCCTTCATCAGGACCACCAGGACCATCACCATCAGAAAAGCTGGTTTTTGCGCACCACATGGTAACCCCGCCCCCCGCCCCCCCCCTTACCTTACCCGGGCTCTCCCAAACCAACTAACTCGGTCACTACAGGTTGGAAACACAGCAGAATACACACCAGCTGACTGGATTGATGACATCACTCAAGCTCAAGCAGCTCACATAGACGGATTCGCCCTCAACATTGGTCCCCAAGATTCCTACACAGACAAATCTTTGGCACACGCTTACGCCGCTGCAGAACAGTGTAACTTCAGAATGTTCATCTCTTTTGACTACCTGAGCGCAGGTCCATGGAGCTCCTCGCAGGTCATCCAGAAGATACAAACATATGCAAACAGTCCGGCACAGTTCAAAGTAGATGGCAAGCCTTTGGTTTCGACCTTCGAAGGTGTGGGCTCCGCGGGTGACTGGCCAGCCATTAAGGCCGCTATACCCATTTACTTCGTTCCAGACTGGTCCAGTATTGGCCCAGATAATTTTCCGCAATATCTACCTGGTGTAGACGGAGCTTGTAGGTTCTCATGAGCTAATCGGTACGACATTATCTAAACTTTGTTCTAGTTAGCTGGGATGCATGGCCAGAAGGCGCAAATGACATGACAGACGTCGAAGACAAAGCCTGGATGGCCATGCTCGGGTCCAAATCGTATATGATGGGTGTATCCCCGTGGTTCTACACCAACCTTCCCCAGTGGAAAAAGGACTGGATCTGGCGAGGCGACTCTCTCTGGCACGACCGCTGGCAACAAGTCATTGAGCTGCAGCCTGACTTTGTCGAGATCATCACCTGGAACGATTATGGAGAATCCAGCTACATCGGTCCAATCCGACCAGGCGGTATCCCCACAGGGGCTCAACGCTATGTCAACGATATGCCTCATGACTCCTGGCGTGCTGCCCTTCCTTACTATATTGACGCCTACAAGAGCGGCAACGCCACCTTCCCAAGCATCTCCGAAGATAAGCTTATATTCTGGTACCGTACCAATCCATCCAAATCTGGCTCCGCGGGCAGCACCACTGGCAATAATCCACAATATCAACCAGCCCTAGACCCTACAACCGTCGCACAGGACAAGATCTTTATCGACGCCATCGTTACGGAGCCCGCAGATGTGACGGTACAGATTGGGGATAATGCGCCGATGACTGTCAAAGCGATGACTGCGGGCATCAATTTTCTAGTAGTACCGTTCAATGGACAGACGGGCGACAAAGTTACCTTTAAGATCGTGAGGGGCGGACAGGCGGTTGTTACAGCCATTGGGAAGGGAATCACGAACGATTGCACAGAGGGCCTCGTAAACTGGAACGCATGGACAGGCGAATCCTAAGCTCTCTGGGATAGAATATCCAGCCCTACCTATATTTAGTGTATATATATATATATTTCCTCTCCTTAGAATATAGAAAACCGTTTCAGCTATCACAGTAACCAAAGAAGAAAAAAAAACCTACTCTCCTATAACATGACCCTACACTCACTCTATCTCCCTACCTTTGCTATTCGCAGCATACACAACACCAGCCCCAGAAAACGCCCACCTTTTCCACACACACACAGACATACACACAGACATCCACCCCCCCCTCTCTCTCTTTATACCAAACAAAACAAAAAACAGAACAGGACAGAAAAACCCCCCTCCCCCTCCCCAGTCATTATACTCCTAATTTTTACATACCCCTCATTTCCCATTTCCAACACTTATCGTTCCCACCCCCCAGCGCTCCTTTCCACATATACATCCATGAATGGGATAAACAACAATAAATAAATAAATAAATAAACAGAAAATAAACAAAAAGATAAACAGAAAATAAACAGAAAATAAACAAAAAATTTTTTTTAAATAAATTAGTCCCACACATTCATTGTACGAGGAACCCCAGTTGTCTGTTGCGCATGCGTGCGTGCCTGCGTGCGTGCATGTACAGTAAGTACATGTATACTTCTTGTCGGTGTTCAGCACGCGGGTGCATAAGGTTTTTTTTTTTTTTTTTTTTTTTCTGAGTGAGTAAGATTTTTGATGCTGGAGTGATTGTTCACTCCAGCATGTGTGTTTATGTAATCTGGGTTTGATGCTGGAGTGATTGTTCACTCCAGCATGTGGGTTTTATGTAATCTGGTTTTTTTTTTCAAAAATTTCTTTTTCTTTTCCTTCTTTGTACTTGGGGGGAGGGGTGTCAGGGTAAGTCTCTGCCCCACCTCCCAATACTCGCTTGTGTGTGACCAAAGTCAACATCCTAACTACGGTGCTGATGCTGGGGTGATTTGTCGCCCCAGCATATGGGCAATGTAATCTGGTTGTAATTCTTTTTTTTTTTTTAAAAAAAAAAAAGTTTTCGAATTAAAGGAATGTATTTTTTTTCTATTTCCTTTTTTTATACGGTGAGGGGGATGTGCGCGTATATAAAGTGGTAGGCTAGGCTAGGTGTACTTTACAGGTTTTGACTTGATTTGATATGGGGGTGGTTGGGCAAATGTAAAAAGAGGAGGAAGGTAGGGAGGAAGGAAGGGGGAGGGGGGGTTAGTAAAGTCATTATCGTATATAGAGGGTTATCTCTCGGCCTTCTCGTCCCGTCTTTCCTCCACTGGGGCATCCTCGTCCTCGCTCTCGCCCCTCTTCCTCCTCCCCAACCTCTCGCACCACTCCTCAGCCCTGACAATAGTGGCGTGCAAAACGCCGCTAACCTGGGCCATCATATCTAGCCCTTCCCTGGCCAGCACCAAAACTCTCTGCGCGCTCCCGATAGTCTCCGCGCCCGCAGCGACTACATCTCTCCGCTCAATACCACCGCTACTACCGCCACTACCGTTTGGATTCCCAGAGGCGAGGTGGAATCGCTGGGGCAAGGATGTGAGGTGCTTTCGGACGAGCAGGCGTGCGTTGTCGGGTAGAGCACCGCCCGCATAGGTGGAGACTATGTCGATTATTTTTTTCAGCGTAGAGAGGACGTCGGATTTTAGGGCGTTGACACGGACGGTGAGCGCGTCGGATTGGGTGGATGCGGGAATGAGGGACGTAGGAGCGGGCGGTTGGGGGGGTGAGGAAGCAGGGGGTTGGTGATAGCTTTTTTGGTCGGAAGTGGTGGGATTTGCGATTGAGTATTGAGGTGGATCTTGGCCTTCATGTTGTTGTAATCGGCCCTGTTCGTTTTGCTGGTGTTGCGATTGATCCCACTCCTCCACCACGTTTTTGAGCGCCACAATCACTTTGCCCAGATGTACGTTTGCCCATCGCAGCCACGTGAGACAGTATTTCAGACTCCGCAGAGACTCCTCGCTCATTGCCACACCGAGCCCTGAGGTTGACAGCATCAATCTCGTCTGCCAATTAGGATTCTGCCTGGTTTGGGTCGACTCTTGCTGAGCTGGCACAAGCGACGAGGCGGTAAGTTCATAGCTGGGGGATTTATGGTCGTCGTATGCCGGTAAAGATTCCGCAAAGGACACCTGAGATAGTCGCCGCTGTGGTTGGTTATAGATCTGGGGTAGTTGATGTCCATTTGGAAGACCCATTTCAACATCCACCAAATAGCTCTTCTCATCGCGATCGACTTTCCTCCGCTTGCTTGCACTTTCCTCGGCTTCGTCTTCGGGTTCGTCTTCGGCACGGTTTCGCAGTGCGTCGCCGCCTTCTTGCAGCCCATTGCCCCGTCGCCCTAACCACCACCTCACACCACCTTCAACCCCTGTCTTTCTACCCACCGACCCGACAGTGCTTGCTACTGGAGAACCAATGTGCCGTTCGACAAACTCCGCGCCGTATTTGAAGCGGGGGGAATATGACTTGGATGACGAGTATGCCGAGAGCGAGCCATGGATCGCGGTAGAGAGGAGCGGGTGTGTCGACGTTATGAGTGATAGAAGTGGTTCAGGCCGGGATTGGTATTCAGTTCTCGGGTACTCTGGGCCAGGGGGGTTCGGCCCTGCAGTTTTAATTTGCTGCGGAGGGGGAGAAGCCACGAAATCTAGCAATGCCCCGCATTAGACCCAGTAGAGTAAACTACGGGGAAAGCAAGCAAATTAGGGGAAGATTTTCTCAAAAACGAACCGGCACGAAGGTCACCCAGCGCCTCTGCCGCAATCCTCACGTCTGGGTCTTCCATCGAGAGTACGCTACCAGCTCGCAGGGAGCGTTCGCTGGTGCTGACCACGCTTTCCAAGTCGCCACTGCTGGCCAAATCTGCCTCTGTGTTATTCGTGACTGGTGAGGACGCCGGTGGGAGCGTCTGGTATGGGAACACTGGGAAATACGGTTGTTGCGGCTGCGCTTGCGCCCTTTCCGCCGGCGGAGTTGAGATGAGGTCCTTGATGGACAGCGAGCGCTGGTGAGGCTGCTGCGAGGGCTTTGTCGGCGGCGATAAGGCGGGTTTTGTTCGGTGCGGAGTCTCTGCGATCGACGACGCAGCGCGCCGCGGCAGAAAAGGGTTTATGGACGGCACCGAGGGCAGATCCAGCGTCTTGTGGTCGTGGAATTGGAGTGAGGAGTAGGCCGGCAGCTCGTGAAGAGGCGGCCGTTCTTGCTGTTGCGCCGACATGTGATCGGCCTCTTGCCGGCGCCGGCGTCGCTGTTGCACTCAGGCACTTCTCGTCCGAGCGAAGCGATCGTCGCAACGCCGTGTCGGACCGGTCCGGGCGGGCGATGGGCAGCGTCAGTTGTTGTCGCGGGCTGCGAAGGTGCGCGGGTGGTGGTGATAATGGTGGTGGTGGTGGTGGTGGTGGTGGTGATGATCGGCCACGGCGGTCTTCATGTTCTCCCAAGGGGGAGGATAAATCCGTCTCACCCAGGCCGATTGTGCAAGCAAAGCAGCTTAGACAGAGAGTAATAGTAGCACCAGCATCAGCAGTTGGTTGTTGGCTGTTGGCTGGGCGCACAAGTCTGGTTTTAGACCCGCCGCATTGGTCGATGACTGGCGGTGTGTGCCTGTGCTTGCCCCATGCCCGGTGTGCTTGTGCTTGTGCTTGTGCTTGTGCTTGTGCTTGTGCTTGGGTTTAGTCTTGGGGTTTGGTCTTGGTGCTCGGCTTGGAATGCTTGGACGGGGGGATGGATGGGGGATGGGGGATGGGGGGCAGAAGATGGGGGTTGGTGTCGGGCTGTCGGTGTCGGGGCTGCGTGAAATACGTGAAATGCGTGAAATGCGTGTCCGTCCAGGCAAGGCTGGACGTGGGATGGGGATCGCACCGCGCGATTGGGTGCGGCCCTGCAATGCTCTGCCTGCTGTAGAAGAAGGTATTTGGTATCTGGTACAATATTGTACAGAGCAATCGCCCCTAACCAAGTCCGACCGCAGCGATGATGAAAGACAGCAGGACTTGGCAGGTGGATGGGGTGCCCAGAGAGCCGCCAGTGCAGTGCGAGACTGGAGTCCAGCGCGCGGCACTTGTTCCTCTTCAGGCAGACACATCGCCCACTTCACATCCCAGGGCAGAGAGGCCGAGAGGCAGGATCCTGTTCCTTGTGATCACACGCCCCGCGCCCCGAATCTTCTTTTCTTTTGCTGCTGCCCTCTACAATCCGCAATCTTCACGTGAAAGTCATCGAAACCTTTTCATTTTCGCATGAGCATCAAATCCGTCGTCGCCGCCGTCGCCGCCGCCGCCGCCGCCGCCGCCTCCTCCTCCTCCTCTCCCCTCCCTTCATGGGAAAAGAGGGCTGAGGTAATCGTCACAAATCTCAAGAGTACAAGTACATAAAGTTATAGTATCATTGAACTACACAGTATCATGGGGAGAATGGCGTGCGCAAACTGCTCGAGCTACTTTGCTTTGTTTGGCTCGCGAAATCACCGGGGGTACTACTCTACGGAGTAGTGATGGTGAGTGATGATGAATTATGATGAATGATGATGAATGATGATGAATGATGATGAATGATGATGAATGATGATGAATGACAATGGTGATTATGATGATGGTGGTGACGGGTTGCTTGGCTCAACACATTTTCAGTAGGTTATACGAATACGTACAGAGTAGCATGGTGCCTCGTTTTACCCTTGTGTTTGTTATACATACATATATCTCGTGTGCTTCTCGTGTGTGCTTTCGTTCCACCGGCTCCGCCAGCTATTCGTCAGGCTATGTATGGGCAAAATCACCAGAAAGCCTCACAGGCCTCGCGCACTTCGTCTGGCCAATCGCCATACTCGAGCACACTCTCAAACTCTCCTTCCCAGTCGCTTCCCTCATCTCCCATCACGCTCTCAACTTCCACGCCTACACCGGTTAATCTCCTAGTGTTCACCTTCCGCACGTAACTAGCATCTGGCTTGTAGCACGCGTGGATCGGCGTGACAACCGTGTGGAATCCGCCGCTTGCCATGGCTTTCAGTTGTCCCAGCTCCTTGCCCGCAACCCACCAAGCAACCTTGGTATCCTTTTCGATTATAGCAGAAGCCCGAAGGAGCCTCCAGTGCGAAATGGGGCTACGGGTTGCGTCTTTACTCCATCGTCGTACTAGCGGATGGTCGGATTCTATGGGCATAATGTCATTGAATTTAGTACTTGCGAGTAATACGCGGCTCGCAAAGCTCGGTTCTCTAGGGTATTTGGCCCAAAAGTTCCTTATTCCATTGATATCCTCTTCTAGGCGGTCGAGGACTCGTTTAAGTTCCTTATCATGTTTCGAAGATTCCTTCTCTTCTTTCCAAAGCTTGACGAGGTCGCCATTCGACGTATTTTGTTCTGGGAATCTTGCATAAAACCCCTCAAGGACCTTGTCCACGGTGGGTTTTGCGACTCGAAATACCAAGTGGTCGATGATGTGGTCGGTTTGCATAGACTCATTATCTTCCTGATAGGCCGGTTTTGGCGGCACGTGCGGAGAGATTTTTCGGCGGAAGCAATTCCAATCGTCCTCGGAGAACGCGTAACCTTGCTTCGCGCTGTCCACTAGGAGTCCGAGCAGAATCGCAAGGTCTACCGCACCAGGCGTATTGATTGAATTGTTCTTGTAACAGAACTTCTCGTGGAATTGCGTGCAAATACCGAGCAAACCTTCTCCGAGTTCGGCCTGGAAACCTCTGTAGATAAACTGGGTCGCGCGCTCACCAGGATCTCTTGGAAGATCCGCTAGACGCAGTCTATCCTGCGAGATCCCATAATACTCGAGTCGCTGTTGAAGGGGCTTTTGCTCTGGTACTAGGGCATTCTCAAAGTCCCTCACGAACTCGGGGTCCCAACAAACCCACACCTAAAAATTATAAGCAAGGGCCCATTGTGTCGCGGATTGAAGCATTCACCCTGTCACCGTCATAATCCCCCCCAGAAAGTTTATCTGCCAATGGAGTGCTGCCCTTTGTGGGGAAGACAATAACGTCTTTGAGAAGCCGCAGCTCAGGTTTGAAAACAGCACGAACCTATGCAAATATTAGTCTCATGCGGGAGTTAACATGATATAGTAGTGGAAAACCTTTTGCACGTCGGAAGGCAGGGCTGCGGGCAGACGAGCGACTAGTACATCCATACCATGAAGCATCGTATCCTCAAACGATGACCCTGGATCACGGAAGGTGGTAGAGAAGCCAAAATGCACTTCCCCCTCTTCGAGAACCCCCAAAGGGTCTGCTAGACAAAAAGCATACGTTGACTGTCCAACTCCGATATGCATTTTCTTCTTGAGGCGATTGCAATAGCCCGCTGCCAGTCTCCATGCAAGACTTCGGAGACGTGCACAAGTCTTTGGGTCAAACCCATTCTAAAAAGAGGTTAATGTTGGTGTACTCAACGGGGCTAAACCATGCGTACCTCTAGAAACCAATTAATTTGCTCAGTTTCAGAAACAGGCAGACCACCTAGAAACTGAACCCCTTGGTTTCTTAGCCGTTCATCAGGTGAGCTGTTGGCATCATGATTCCACTTTCTAAAGGCCACAGGGTCTTCTAGTGATTCCATTAGGCCGGAGATACGAGACTTGAGATCTTCCTCCAAGCGCCTTTTTATGGCGCCCCTCGGTACGCCCTGACATTCTAGTATAGGGATTAGCTGGAAGTTCAGGGAAGCGGCCTTGAGTGGTTGGGACCAAGAGTTGATCTCGATTGTCACTCGATCGTTATCTGGTTGGTAGAGATCGATCGAGTGACCTTCAAACTTTAGCTGCTGGTCTGTGATTTCGATCCAAAAGCCCCTATCACCAACGGTGTGAGACGGATCTTCTGAAGGATCCACCATCCACAATCCCTTCGCACCAGCAATGCGGCCTTGAAAGGCGCTTGGGGTGGCTCCGCTAATGCCTAGCATTTCTGCAATGGCACGTGCAGCTGGCCTTGAGATTCGAGAGCATCCGTCGTTCATAACCTTGCGTTCAGTAGAGCCTGTTGCGGTATCCCCGAGTATGTCAGGGACTCGCACGATCTCTTCTGGGCGGAAAACCAAAGTGCTACGTGTTTGGGAGACGGCTGGATGGTATTAGCATTCCAGCTTTAGAACAATTAAAGCTTCACTAGAAAGACGTACCAAGCTGAAGCCGAGCAAAAGCTTTACAACAGGTTTTGTCTTGGTTTGGGGCGAATGGCATGAACCACTCCAACATTTCTCCTAGCTCCATTCTCGAATGTTTTCCGACGGGTTCCCCCTTTGCAGGCGGTTTCGTTCCCTCATGGAAGTCGCAGCCGTCGACTGCAAAGAAGTAGATCGACCACTTATTAGTAGCGCTTGGGCTGCCCTTTTTTTTGCTGAGCTTCAGGTAGAAAGCCTTCCACTCTCTTCCAAGAAATTTATGGCGGCCCTTTACCAGCCAATTAAGGATACCTTCCCTAAAGGCGTTTCTATCCATCTTCCAACGGGTAGGCAACCTAGACAAGACAGGCAAACTAATAACAATGAACCGATCACTGCCAAATCTGCGAAAAAGGCGACAGGAACTCTCCACTTTCAACGGGTTTAGCCGGAATAAGAATATAGGGTCATCATTTGATGACGACAGGTTGCGTTTTGATGGATTGAACGAAAGCTCTCCAGTTAGAGCCACGTTCTCAAATTGGTCGTTAGCTAGTTCCCATGTCTTAGAGTTGCTACGCTCAGGCGGGTTTTTGCCGCGCTGTTGACAGATTCGCTGCAGCCAAGACCACATTTCGCCGTATTCATCTGGTATGGGAGATAGCGCGGAGAGCTCACGTATTGGGATACCGCATTCCAATGCGACACGACTTATTTCATACCGTACCTGAAGTGAATACCGATTTAATCCTTCGGGCATGTTTTGCGCTTATACCCCCATCAGCACCCTGAAGAGGACGGGGTATTTATTCATGGTACTCACCAAAAGGACCGTGACTTATAAGTCTTTCTTCTAGGCCACGAACTGTCAAGGTATTCCCCACCCTGCTAGATGCAAGCCCAACGGCTGCAGAGCCTGCAAGATGGTCCTCATTTGTGAAGGACGGTAGCGCACCCTTTTCTGGACTTTGAATCACCATACCGTTCAACCCTTGAGATAAATTTGGCGACTGTTGGGTGCCCCTATCGGCCGACAGAGACGTTTTGGCATCCTCACCCCACCACTCCCTAAGGGTCATTACCACGTCTTCACTGTCGGTGGTAACGTTGCCATCGTCAGGGGCCATTTCGGTCTCTCTGGTAAATGAGTGGCCATCCGTTGCTAGCCACTGGTGGTTAAACGAGCCGCCGTGGGTGCTTTGGCTCTGTTGTTCGCCGGGAACATCTGAAAAGATGGACTCTGTAAACGAGGTGTCTGTATTGGTAGTAAAGCTGGCGTTTGCACTAGGTGCTTGTGGGAACGGAGGGACAGCCGGGAGGTTCCTGGGTTGAAATGATGGCCTTGAACGGTTATCCTGCACTACATATGTATTTACTTTTACGAGGTAAGGAGACCCCTCCTCGTTCGGGCGAGCTCGTGGCGATTTTCGGCGGCGAGGCATCGTAGGATCCATCGATGAGCGCTTTCGCGAACGAACGAGTTCCGCAGAGGCTTTCCGGGATGGGGACGAAGGCAAATATACTGGGACCCAATCCTCGCTCTTGGAAGAAAACTCAACGTCTGCGCACCTACGAGACTTTCTCTGGCGGCGGGATTCATAATCTAATGAGGGCGATGGTGGCGATTCCCGAGAAGTAAAAAATTCTTCGTCTTCTGAGTCGTCTTCCTTCCCTTGCTCGTCATATAGCCATGTCTTCCGCTTCCCAGTGTGGTCACCTGCGGCTACGTTAGTAGCATTTCCGGAGAGATCTCTGCGGAAAGTGGTACTAAATATCGGACCTTGCCTTCCTTCCATACTCTTATATCCCGACCCCCCCGGGCAAGACGCACGGGTGGTTGCCATGCCGTTGGGTTTGGCAGGAGCGTCCCAAAAGTCACCTAGGTGAGTACGCTCGTTCCTCGAATTGACCCCCACAACAACTCTCCCAGTCCCTGTTGACGGTATGTTCTCCTGATTTCCAAATATGTCGGAAGGGAGCCCTGAATAACCTGGGTTGCCACTTCCGCCGTCGGACGGACCAGGTATCGAATCGAAGGGGTGGTCCCGTTCGACCTGTTTCGAGCGCTTGCCAGCTGCTGTGACATGGTGTAGCTCTGACGCCCTTCCTTGGTCAGACTTAACGGGGCTTCCAGGTCTAGCTTGGTCTGTGTTGGAAGAATTAGTGCCAATCGTGGCCACCATGGCCGTTGTAGATCCTCGAGATATACTGGGGGCGGAACGTATTCGGGCTGCTAGCGGTTCGGCTTCAGATTGGAGAAATTTCAACAGCTGCTGCATCAGCATATTCCGATTTGGCCGGGAGGGGTTGCTTTGTCCGAGGAAACTGTCCGTTGGAGCCACTGATCTCCTCGGCAGAGTGTTATATTCCTGATTCGGCTTATATACCCACCCATTTGATAGAGCAGACTCTCCCAGGACATCGTCAAAGTTCCTGATAACTCTGTCCAGGGCAATGCGATCCTTGAAGTATAAAAGCCTGATGTAATGAACACACTTTTGCGCCTGCACCTTGTCAGGTTGAATCCCAGTCCCCGGTGACGGCGAATATTTCCCAGTTGGCAACAGCAAGTTCCATTTCACATTCAGCTCTTGGATATAGCTTCCGACTTTCTTGTCGGAACGTACTGGTGTTCTTGGGGGGTCCATGCTCTAGAAAAAGCCCGGAGACGCACTGCGAAACATGAGGAGCGTCAACAGCAAAACCCACAACAACTGCAAATTAGAATCTAAGGCACCAAGAATGCAGTGGGCTCAGCAAACTAACGGGCCAATTTGATAGTCACTAAAGACCAGCCTCGCAGACTCTCCCCGGTGTATGTGTAGAGAGAAAGGACGTCGCAGGCCCAGGCTGCCCACAGCGCAAACGAATTCCCAAATGTAAGAATCGCCAAACCGACAACGCAGTCTCTGTGAAGGTTGGAGGAATGGTAATGAGGGGTAAGCGACTAAGGAGAGGGAGGGTGGTCCTAAGGAACGACAAGTCGTGGAGGGGAGACGGACAAGGCAGACGAGAAGGACGGCCCCCTGGCTGATTGCTATCCAGCCACCAACCGCAGCACTGGACTGCCAGTCTGGCTATCTATCTACTGGCTGGGCACGACGCAGTAAGCGAGGCCACGCTGCCACCCGCTTCTTGCAGCCTCCAGCACTGGACTCTGAACTGCGTGTAACCCCAGAAACCCCTCAGGAATGGACTGGGACCGCTCGACGCTCCGTTGCGGCCCCAGAAAGCTGGTGCAGCGCAATGGGGGGCCGCGGCCGGGCAGGTGGGCGGAGCGTGTGTGTGCGTAACATCCCCAGCGGATAGAGCGCCGAGGGGCCACGCTTCGATGGGCGGAGACAGAGCACACAGAGCCCCGTCCGTCTCACCAGAGCACATACAGAGAGAGGAGAGTCTCACCTCGCTGCGTCGATCACGGCTTGGCGCTCCACCCGCTCCGACGTGCAGAGAGCACAGTGATCGCTCCCCACATCGTGGAAAGGCGCCGAGATCTGTCTGCGCTATCTAGTTCGTCTGGATGGCCCCGCCTTCCTCTCCCGCAGCGGTTTTGGAGATGATGCCCATTCGATGGACGCGGCGATGATATTGCGTCATCTCGTCCGGGCGGCGGAAAGAGCCGAGACGCTGGCAGAACGGGCGGAAACACCGGAGCTGCCCCTCCCTTGATGATTCAATGGCGAGAGTGGGAAGGAACTCCCGCCTCTTATGTCTACTAAAGCCCAGGTCGCATCTAGCCTTCCTGCTTCGATCAACCACCCACCCGTCCAGCTCGCCCATCAGCAATCAGATCAAGCTATCTACCACCACCACAACCACCACCGCCGCTGCTGCTCGCAAGATGGCTCAGAACCCAGCAATGAAGGGAGGGGACTTTGTTCATAACAATACCGTCGCTCCAAAGGAAACGCGGGTCATGCCGCTCTTTTCTCTGAAGGGCAGGACTGCAATCGTTTCTGGGGCAGGCGCCGGTATTGGCCTCGCCGTCGCCCATGCTTTGGCTGAGGCAGGTGCCAACGTTGCAATTTGGTACAACAGCAACAAGAAGGCTATTGAACGTGCGAAGGATATTGAGACTACCTATGGAGTCAAGTGTTAGTGATATATCACTTTGCTATCAGCACTGTTTCTCGCCCAAAATCACACCTGTTTAACTATGCAACCGCGGTGCAGGCAAAGCCTATCAAGTCAACGTGCGAGACGAGAAGCATATTGAGCAAATTGTCAACGATATTGTCAAGGAGTTCAACGGCCGCCTCGACGTTTTCATTGCCAATGCCGGCATCCCTTGGACGCAGGGAGCGATGCTTGACGGCGAGATCAAACACTACCATGATGTAGTGAACACCGACCTGGATAGCACGTTCTACTGTGCTCGTGCAGCAGGCCACCACTGGAGGAGACAAGCCAAGGAAGGCACCGATATCAACGGCAACAAGATCGACTTCAAGTATGGCAGCTTTGTCGCTACGGCGAGTATGAGCGGCGTTATCGTCAATATCCCTCAATTGCAGGCTGCGTACAACGCTGCGAAGGCCGGGATCATCCATTTATGTACGTGCTAGAGACTGAGCGTTAAACATACATTAAGAGGTCTCGCTCATATCAAACTAGGCAAGTCTCTAGCCGTTGAATGGGTCGGCTTTGCCCGTAGCAACTCGGTGTCTCCCGGCTACATGGCCACCGAAATCTCGGATTTTGTTCCTAAGGAGACAAAAGACATCTGGAGGGATAAGATCCCAATGGGGTAAGTAATCGGTACCATCTACTCGCCGTATGTCGGTTACGCTTGCTGAATATCCGTCGAAAGACGTGAGGGCGAGGCATCGGAACTCAAGGGAGCCTATCTGTACCTTGCGTCTGATGCATCCAGCTACACGACGGGGACTAATATTATTGTTGATGGCGGATACTCTCGTGCGTTGTCTGAACCAGGCTCTCAGATTATTGCTATTCTACTAACAAAACAACAACACAGTTCCGTAGGTAGCAAGCCAAAGTGCGTTGGAGATGGTAGTGGTGAAGGATCGAGTTGCAAAGTAATTACTGAAAGGCAAAAACTTCAACAAGAATATGTTATTATTAGTTTTGACTATGCAAAAAAAAAAAAAGAGAATTTTATTTTTCGCTTTTCCGTCCGAGTCACTTTTGTGACTCTAATAAGCCTCCACCTTTTTTTCGGTGGTTCCTTGCAACGTGACGTTCAACCGAACAGGCCTTGTCCCCTGCCTTGTCACTCTTCCTCTTCCTCGTCGTCGTCGTGGTGGTGGTCGTCGTCTACGTGGACGTGCCCCATGTTGATCCGAGTGTACTGTATGCAGGATAATTCGTTAGCTGTTACTCTTTGTTCTCTGTAAAGGGTTGGCCAGTACACCGCAACCCCGTACTTACACCGTAAAAAAAAAAACTTCAAACAGACGGAGGAATAATCCCTCCGACTCCAGCAATAAGCCTCCTTTCTTTTTTTCTTTTTTTTTTTTTTCTCCCCAAGGCATTAATCAAAAAGAAAAAAGAAAAATCATATATATATATTTTATAAGAATAGTAAGTACATTTACATACGGAACTAATTTTTTTTGTGAAACCCCTCCCTCCCAAAAAAAACTAGATTAGATTCGGCATTTGGAGGAGGGGGGCGGGGGGATGAAAATGGAAATAAAAATAAAAATAAAATATAAAATGGGGTATGAAGTGGGGTGAAATGGGGTGAAAATTGGGTGAAATGAGGTGGAATGAGATGGCGGGTGGGCGGGCGGCGGGCGGTGGAGGTGCACGGCGGTTAGAGGTGGAGGGATGGATGGGGGGATGGGGATGGTTTGGGGTTTTGGGAAAAGGGGGGAAGGTGGGAGTAGGAGTGGGGAAGGAAGTGTTTGTGGGAGATACACTGGGATACGCTCCTGGGATATGCTCTGGAAAGGTGCGGGAAAGGGAAAGTGAAAGTGAATAAATAAATAAATAAATAATAAAAAGGAAAAACACATATATATATACATATATATATACACATGCATATTGGAGTTTTGGAGAGAATTTTTAATTTTTTTTTATATTTTAGTTTTTATCTATTTTCTATTTTCTATTTTCCATGCCATCTTCTACTTTTAAATAATCTCTCTAATTCAATCTCATACTCTCAAATTTTTGATTCTTTTTTTTTTTTTTTCTTCTTCAGAGGGAGGGAAGCCTTCTTCTTCTTCTTCTTCTCTCCCTCTGCCTAGGATAAACAAACAAAAAAAATTAAAAAAAAAAATAATAGATAGAGTAGATGGAAATATATATATATAATATATACACACACGCGCAATGTTACATTAGAGGGGGAAGAAGAAAGAAAAAAAAAAAAAAAATTCAAGCAGGAACGGTGGTGGTGGAAATGTTGGGGGCGAAATTTGAGTGAGTGAGGCTCCATCATTGATTGCATGGTTTATTATTACTTCTTACAAGGGGGGAGGGGAGGGGAGGGGAGGGGGGAAAGGGAACGACGCAGAGCGAAGTCTAGCCTAGCCATGCCAAGGCCTGCCAAGCCAAGCAGAGCCGAGCCAAGCCCCCCTCTCCCCTTCGCTTTGCTCAGCTTTGTGCGCGCTTGGGTGTGTTTGTGGTTTGCGGGTTTGCGGTCGGGGTTGGGGGATGGGGATGGGGATGGGGATGGGGATGGGGTCGGGGATGGTGAAACAGGGACGTGGTTTGCGGCTTGAGGCTTGGGTGCAGTGTGGGTGGTGGTGGTGGTGGTGGTGGTGGTGTTTGGGATACAGAAACGGGGCTGTAGAAGCAAGTAGGTGAGGGCGGGCTGTGCCGCTGCTGTGCTCGAGTATGTGTGTGCCAGCCATGGTATGTAGCATTGTCCCCATCATCATGCACAAGACGGTAGGCGGGTACCTGGACGTTGGAGGCATGCCGGGAGGGCCGCCTAACGAACGAACCACCCACACTGACACCCACCCATTCACCCACCCACCACCAGGGGGTGTGTACTAGTAAGAAAGAAAGAAAAAAAAGAAAAAAAAGAAAAAAAAAGAAAAGCGGAGGCTATGTACATGTATGATGTTCCAGGACCAGGGACCAGCCAGCCCACACGCAGCATCTGGTTGGCCCGGACCTGAACGAAAGTGATGTAAAGGTTAGTTTTTTTTTTGCCACCCCTATGACGACGGGGGGGGCTTTAAGCTATCATTTTCATCATCATCGGCATACATACATATATACATATATATATATATATATATATATACACATTACATTACATGGTATGGTGTGTGTGTGTGTATGCTCAGGGATCTTTTTTGGCTTTTCTGAGGCTGCTGCTGCGCCTGCACGCCACTTTTTTTTTCGTACAAAAAGGTCGCGCGTTTCGTTTGTTTATTAAGTTGGAGCCGAAGGAAGGGGAGAAGAGAGAAGAGAGAAGAAGAAGAAGAAGAAGAAAGGCTTTTTTGGACTACGAATCTAACAACGACTACGACTTACCCTGCTACTACTACCGCACCACACGTACACATACGCACACACACCACACACACCGCGCACACACCCACATACACCACACACACACACATACACACACACACACACCCACATACACCACACACACCGCACCTACACACCCCACCTACACACACACGCGCACACACACACCCACCACCCACGCGAAAAGAAATAAAAAACCGAAAATCTTCTTCTTCTTCATTCTTTTTTTTTTTGGTTTTTTTTTTTTTTTTTTAAAATTTATTCCTTGAAGGAAAAAAAACAAAAAACACACGCACGCACATACCCACACGCACATACACACGCGAGCGAGCGAGCACACACAGGCACATACACACATACACACACACACACAGGCACATACACACATACATACACCCCCGCGCGCGCATAGAGGCCACCCCACCCCCCCGCCGGAAAGACTTGGGGCTAATATAAACCCCCCCAACGCAACTCCAACGCAACCCAAGTCTTTTTTTTTCTTTTTTTTCCTTTCTTACCCCAACTTCGACTCGACTCGACTCGACCTCAGCAACAACAACTCCACTCCACTCCACTCCACTCCGCCTCGACAACTCATCACCTTACTACTCCGCTCGACCTCAACCTCACCTCACCAACTCTCCACTCCAACTCCAACTCCAACTCACCTCACAAACAAACAAACCGAAAAAAAAAAAACCGCAAAACAACCAAACCCCCCCCTCCCCAAAAAAAAAAGAAAGAAAAAAAAAAAAACATTTCCAAAAATGCTCCCCGCCGTCGTCCTCATCATCGCCATGGCCGTGTACCTCGCCGTGCCGTTTGCCGTCAAGGCCGGCGAGCGCTACCCGCAGAAAAAACCCCGCATCGCCCTTGTACGTGCTCAGGCGCGTGCGCTGGAGAAGAGCGAGAAGGTCCAGGTGATGCGTGGTTTGGTAGGTTGAATTTGGGTTTGGGTTTTGGGTTTGGGTTTGGTTTTGGTTCGGTGGGTTGGTTTGGTTTGGTAGGAAAGTGAGGGTGAATGGGATGAGTGTGAGACGAAAAAGGATGAAAAGAGGAGGAGGGGAAGATGGTGTGTATTATCATCATGGTCATGGTCATGGTCATGGTCATAAGTCATGGTTGTTATTATTATTGTTTTTGTCATTGCGGGGGGAGGGAGGGAGGGAGGGATTTTTTTTTTTTTGGATATTTTGGATATTTTGGATATTTTGGATATTTTGGGTATATTTTGACAACTTGGGTTTTATCTATATTCCCCCCCCCCCCGGACCTCCTTGAAAATTGGATGTTTTTTTGGGCTTTTTTTTTTTTTTTTTTTTTTTTTTTTTTTGTTTTTTTGATTTTTTTGATTTTTTTGTTTTTTGGTTTTTTTTTTGTTTTTTTTTTTGTTTTTTTTTTTTGGGGGGGGCTTTTTTTTTTTTTTTTTGGACTGCATTTTTGGATTTTTCGAGCGAGGGAGAGCAGAGCAGAGCAGAGCAAGTAAACAACTTGGGGTTGGGATTGGGATTGGGACCGTTATGTGGGTGGGTGGGTGGGGCGGGGAAGAAGAAGAAGAAGAAGAAGAAGAAGCACCCCCCTCTCTCTCTCTTTCACTCGTGGACGATAAAAAAAAATCTCTTTTATATTTCCTTTCCTTTTCTTCCATCATTTCTATCCTAGTTATCCATTTCCCCCCCCACCCCCCACCCCATTAAGAACGAACCACACATAGATAAAACATATATATATACCGGTTTTTTATTTTTATTTTTTTATTTTTTTAAATTTTTCCCTATTCATTCCATTTCCTACTTGTCCGGGAAACCGCTAAAATAACTACACACACACATGCATGTACTAGATAGAATGAAAGAAAAAAATAGAAAAGAAAAAAAAAAAAATACAAACCGTTTTTTCCCTTTCTTCTTTGTTTGTTTTTTTTTTTTTTTTAATTTAGTAGTACTTGCTGGTGGTGGTGGTGCCTATGATGGAATTTTTTTTTGGGTGTTGAGGGTTGGATAAGGGGGGTTGAGATTTTGAAAATCAAAGGTTGATGTTGTGGTTTTGCCAAGGTGTCTAGTTTATTTGATGTTAGTGTCTGACCAAGTAAATTTTTTATTTTTATTTTTATTGTCGCAATGTATTCATGTATTCGCGCTTTCTATCTGACCCCTTTTTTTTTTTTTGGGGGGGGGGGGTTGTTCCTAAAACGTAAAACCAACGAGAGGAAAAAAAGATTTGCCGTTACTTTGGAAAAGAAAATAAAAAAAATAAAAAAATATAAAAAAAACTCTAATTGCCGCAGTACTTGGGGTTTTCAGGCGTTTGGCAGATGATATACTCCGTGGCCGTGTAGGTTTTCCCGCTGCCGTCCTCGCAGCTACTGGAGCCTGTGCTGGCCTGGCATGATCCCGTGGTGCCCTTGCCGTCGTCAAAGGTAAAGCCGTTATTATTAGCCGCTGCCGTGAGTTTAATGATAGCGCCGGCCACGCCGCAGAGATTTCCGCCGGCTTCATTGTTGACTAGGCCCTGGTTGAGGGAAAAGGTGGTTTGCGTTATGAGAGACTCGGGCGCTAGGAAGTTGCTGCCTGTTGAGTCAACGGCGAGTGCGGCGTATTGGGCAGAGTTGGTGACGGTGTTGGAGCAAGAGTATCCCGTGGCTGGGACTACCATGACGGAGTTGTCCACATGGCCTTGACGATCTACCTGGGTCGGCTCTGTGCTCTTTAGCCCGATAATATGGAAGGCACCAGGGGGCGTCTGTGTCGGTGCAGGCGATGATGTTGCGTCGTCGGAGTAGTTTGCGGCCCACATCCTCTGCTCCGCGAGGTAATCGGCGGGGTAGGCAGAGTCAGGCGCCCAGGAGTCTAAGGTCAGGATTACCGCTGGGTTCTCATCATCCGCGATGTTGTTGCATGTTTCGTCACGGCCGATGTATTCAGCCGCAAGAGGGTGTGTCTCGTTGATAGTGAGTTTCCCGTCACTGCCAACTTCAAGCAGGCCCCGCTGTGGAGCACCAAGGGGTGGATCGGCGACGATGGGGTAGTGCGGATAGGCTAGAAGTTTCTTCTGCACATACTTGGAAAGGGCAAAAAGCGCCAGGTTATCAGCGTTCTGGATTACCCAGGATCCCGTATTGTGAGGGTATCTCGCCAGGGCTTTAGCCCAAAAGGCGCCGTATGCCCGCGTTCTCGCCTGCCCACCTTGGTGGTTCATCAGGATGTACAGGTCTACAACTGGTTGATTCGACCCATACCTGCGGGCTTGAGCGACCCAGTCAATGTGCATTAATTCGTGGAACCATACTCTTCCTGTACTCTCTTTAGCAGGAGCTCCAATGGCATTAGATAGGTGGGCATTCCTACCCTTGTTGAGCTCATATCGACTTATATCCCATTTTCTCCCTGGTCTGGTTTCCTGGCGGCCCCGCTCTACGATATCGGACAAAGATTGCAAGTTGAAGTACGCGGGGCAGAAATTGATCATCGCGAGTCCCGATTCTCCATCGGTGTTCCTAGTGTATGCACCCTCCTCGGGTGAACCCGGGGCAGCACACGAGCAATACTTGCCTGGGTCATCACACCGCACGTGGATTCTCCAGTCGAACCAGTCTGGGAGGCCACCGGGCCGGATGGTAGCGGCATTTGCGAATAAGGCTGAGTGCGGTGAGCAAGAGAGCTACGGTAAATCCTATTGAAAGACTGGCTGCTTACACGATAGGCGGCCTTGGTCAGGCGTGTTTAGCCCAGGAGCCCCAAGGAAGTCTATGGCTGCACCCTCGTTATAGTTGATGTCTTTGGCGGTTGCTCTCATAAGCTTCCACGAATCTTGCCAGCCAGCGTATATCATATTTCTTTCGAAGGGGCGGCAGCCGCTATAATAGACTAGCTTCGTAGCGGCGGTAGAGACATCACCGTCGAGCGATTCGCCACTCAATTTCAGGCCTTCGTTGAAGGCATCGACTGCCTCGGTCACATTAACAGTGATGGTGACTTCTTCACCAGACTCAGTAACATTGGTTGTAACAGTAGTCATATCCTGACCGAGCACTGCACTTGCCAGTGCAAGTAAAATAATGTAAAAAAGCATAGCGTCCTAAGAAGAGTAGAAGGATCTCGATTCCAGAGATGGGCCTTTATTGATTGGAATCGCACCCTTTTGTACAAAGCCATGGTGCTATATTGGTGAGGCGAGGAAGACGGTCATAGAATACGCGAGAGTTGTTGTTCTTCGTGCATCGTCACTGGTTTTACCCTCTCTTGACGTAAACGATTCGATGAATCTATTCTAAGCATTGCCGAGATTCCAACAGGGAGCAGAAATCGACGGAATCCATAGTGCCTACCGGATTGTTGTAAAAGTAGATGGAATAGTCAGTTGCCCTCGGGGTTAACACCGTACAGCCAACAGCATATAAGAGCCCCCCCCCCCCCCCAGCAGTGACAGCGGAAGCAATTTATAATAGATTAAATCCGGTCTGTCCAATTCAATTCTAATGCTGAGGCCCACTGCCTTAAAACAGATCGTTGGACCCGCCTTTCTCGTACCACTAGGAGTAGAAGAGAGGTCGGGGTAATGCAAGCGTTCGAACCGTAAGACCTGTGGCGCTCTTCGTTGGATTGGAGGGCGTGGAGGTTGGATTAATTAATTCCAGATGACGTGAAAAGTTGCGGAAGGCGGGAAGGAGTAGCTTAATACCTTCTCACCCACAATGACCGTCGTGACAGAGCAGCGGATCTGGTATACCGTGACACCGCATCAACACTGCCACACCATAGGATTTACCATAATCGCGGGCAGTGTAACTAAACAGGTACGTACGATGCCCATCTACCAGCTTTTTGTTGTCACCAAGACCTCTGGATATGGGAGGCGCCAGGATCCTCCTCCTTTCCTGCTCCGTTGGGAGCCCAACAGGCTGGCTGGGCTAAGCCTTCGATTTACGTGAGGAGACGCATAGTCCCTGCCTCGCCCAACAGCGATCGCATGTGTGCTATGAGGTGGGGTCGCGCCTGAATAACCTGGGAAGACAATGGCGGAGTTTCCATGTAGAGAGTACGAAGCGCGTACATTCTTCGGAGATAACGTGGCACATCAGGAGCCTTAGCTTGTCTCCTAGCGCCTTTTTGGGACAATTCGACGTCCTTCAAACTTCTAGCACTCTTCTGCACCGTTCCGTTCTGATTTAGATGTAGCCTTTGCACAGCTAGTTTCGTAGCAAACTCTCGGAATACACTAGCATACTCATCGCCTGTGTAGTCTCTCATGCTAGATGCACCTCTCCAAGACATCTATTAAGTCCTCCCCCTCGAAAATGGCGAAAGTCTACACCACATCCGCCATCTTCCCAAAATCGGAAGGAAATATATTGGAGCTTTCGGTCCGTAGTTGGTTCTTTCAGATGGTCGAAGAGCACTCGGGCCGAGGCGTGCGGGTTATGTTCCATTTCAAACCCCGACATGGAGACAATGGACGCAGCTTGCAGGCCTGAAACCTGCACTCCGTTCATGATGGTTGGGGAGGGTATACGTGTGGTGCTGTGGAGGCGATTCCTGAGCCCAGTTAGCTAGATTACTTGGCAAAACAAGACTCCAAAAATGCGCCCTGCACTCATCCACAGCTCACCCAGGTGATGCCGCTTTAGCCGGGTGAGCTGTGATCTGGGTGAGGCAGCACCTAAGCTAGGAGATCAATACCTATTTTTTTTTTAACACCTCTGACTCAGTGGTGTGGGTTAGATTGCTGTTCGCCAGTGGGTAGAAGGGTGTTAAATTGTTGTTAGGCAAGTATCACTAATTAAAGCTGCCTCTGCTAAGAAAGACTAATTAAATTTTACTAGCTACACAATGCCTCCGAGGTATATAATCTACCTCTACAATGCCTTTCATAGATCTCAACTAGCTTAGATCCCTACTCTTCAATCGATCTGCTTTATAATTTCAGTCATAATTATTTGCAAAACTTAATGTGAATTCCCCAACCTTTCGTTTTGATGTGAAAACTCACCCATCTCGCGCGAGCATAGGGCGGCGTTGCTCACCCACTAGATTAGGGCGCATTCTTATAACCTTGTCTGTTGTGTATAAAAGCGGCTCAAAATCCAGCCAAACACATGGTGGCTTCCGGTAGGAATCTAAGATAAGTCATGGTTCTCCTCGAAGTAGAACAAAAATCCAGCTTCTCCCTGGCCCGGGTCCTAAATCTCAACAAGGGAAACCCTCCATTCTCCAGCATACGCTATCTGGGTACGAATCGTTTTCACGACGCCTACTTTGACCACACATCCCAAATTCTCGCTCGCAATGGTATCTGGATACGGAGGCGAGATGCAAGGTGGGAGGCCAAGAGACGAACTGAGGGTGATTTCACCCGCAGTGCGTTTGAGGAGATAGACAGCCTTGGGAGAATTCACGACTTGATCTGCCGGTATCTTCCTGGGAGCCCGAATGCGCAGGAGAACTTTGGTTTGGACATGTACTGTCAGTTTTGGACTACACGCCAGACTTATCTCGCAGATCGGAAGTTCTCAATCACGTTGGACGAGACTGACTTTGGACATTCGGTCGGTGAAGTTGAAGTTGAGGCTAAGGATGCCGTCGAGGCTCACAGGGAGATTAATGCGTTCTCGGACAAATATTCTTGGTTCTTCCAGAAGGGGAGGCCGAAGGGCAAACTGACGGCCTATTTTGAGAGGTTTCCGCTTCACAAACATTCATGGTTGGTATCATTAGCATTCTGAGTTTTAGAGTCACCCCTTTCTAAGAAAACAATATATTTAGAAGTCCACGATCAAACGAAAACCTGTGGATCTACGTTGGGAAAGGTTTGATATTCCGCACGCATCATGGCATTCACTATGCTTCTAGTGCAGCAATCTTAGGAAGCAAGGAGATGTCTCATGATGTTGGCACTCGAATAGAAGAATAATGTCAATAGCCGTGTTTCTCTTTTATAACACTTCAATACAAAATATCCCCTCATTGCAATACCATCTTGTTTTTCGGCCAATACCACCCATCCTTGACCGCCAGCTTCAGGTGACAGTGCCCCAGCTGCATACAATACATAACGGATCACTGTGAAAAGCCTATCAAAAGCAGCAAAGGGGCGGCCATTACTTATCTATCAATGATCACACCCGAACAGCGCTGACTTGGCTTGAGGCTTGCTCACCAGATACTCTTCGCAGTTCCATGAGAATCGTGCAAATGTCTCAGAGCCAAAGGAGACCCTGATGTCAAGGTTGAGAACTTGTCCGGCCAGTGTAGGTAGGGAAGTGAAAACATCGTACCTCTATCTCCTCTCTTATCGCGGAATAGCCTTCGTCTAGGGGGCCGTCACAGTTAATCTAGAGTAGATAGGTTAGCACAGTGGTGTTTATAACATAAAGTGCGCAAGTTCTTCTTTGGCTTCTACCGTAATAAGCTTGCCTTTGCTTTGAAAATATTCGACCACTGGCAGAGTTTCCTCCCGGAACCCTTTCATCCTTTTGTTGAACGTCACCTCGTTATCGTCAACTCTTCCCGACGTCTTAGCTCTATCCAGAAGGCGTTGCAACATGATCTCTCGTGAACCTTCGAAATAAAGTACTGCTCTGCATGGACAAATCTGCAAGGGGCTTCAAATTTAGATAGAATTCTTAAGGAGAGAGGAGATGGGGTGACTTACCGCCTTCTCAAACGCCAACGCCTGCTCCATATGCCTAGGAAAGCCATCCACAAGAAACCGTCTGTTATCACTCTCTACGTGTCTGATAATCGCCGCCTTCAGAATTGCCATCGTGATCCTAGTAGGCACTATAGTGCCTCCCCGCATATGCGTTTCGATCAACTCCCTAACTTCAGGCTGGCCTCCCTCCTTCTCGGTTCTCAGAAGATCGCCCACGGAAATATGGACTAAACCCAAGTCTTGAGCCAATCTGGTACATTGTGTTCCTTTGCCTACTCCAGGCCCGCCTGTAAATTCAATTTTGTAAACAAGTGATCTTATATATCCAAAGAGTATAACTACCTAGGATAAACACTATATCTGCGTTTAGCACCAATTGATCTTCGTGGCCCATTCTTAAAGTGGCTCTTGTTTGCTATGGAGGGAGTAAGCTGGAGATTCTTGTTTGGCACCAGGCCTCAATAAACGATGAGAATCGACGTAGTACGCACATGTCAAAGGACACCCCCCTCCCCCCACCACACGCTGAATCATATGCCTTGACGGCTCAAATGATGTATTCCCCTTCCATCGCGAAGCACCTCACAGACTTCAGACACTTCCAATTTCAAGAAAATGCACGCCATTTTGCTCGTAGTGGGGCTTTTAATAATCACGATAACATTGTTTTGTTGGAGGTGGTTATTGAACCCCCATCCTCCCGTACCTGTATCAGTGAACTATCACTTCACCCGCAAATGCAACTACGAATGCGGCTTCTGTTTCCACACAGCAAAGACCTCGCATGTCGAGCCCTTAGATGCAGCGAAGAAGGGCCTGAGACTTCTTAAAGATGCAGGGATGAGGAAGATAAACTTTTCCGGTGGAGAACCACTCCTCTACCCCAAACTACTCAGCCAGCTAGTTATCTTCTGCAAAGACGAGCTTCATGTTGAATCGGTGTCAATTGTCACGAACGGGAGTCGTGTTACGGAGCGCTTCCTGTCGACGGCAGGTAGATGCATCGATATTATTGCTGTCTCCTGCGATTCCTTCAGAGAGGAGACCAATATCAAGATCGGTAGAGGCAAGGGATCACACCTGCAAAGTGTCATGCGGCTCTCGCAGCTCTGCCGGAAATACGGCATAAAGTTTAAGCTCAATACCGTCGTCAACAGATTTAATTTCAAAGAGGATATGAACGAATGTATCCAAGAGATACAGCCTTTCCGTTGGAAGTGCTTCCAGGTCCTCACTATCGAGGGGGAAAACGATTCCGACTCAACCCTTCGTGATGCCTCGAGATTCACCATCACGGACGAAGAGTTTGAGATGTTCTGCAAGGCACATTCGGGCAATAATTGCTTCATTGCGGAACCTAACAATATCATGAAGAGCTCGTACCTCATCCTGGATGAGTATATGCGGTTCCTCAACAAGGGTACTGGCTCTCCAACTCCGCCGATTCTGGAAGTGGGAGTGAAGGAGGCATTAAAGCACGTATATTGGGACCAGAAGAGCTTTTATGACAGAGGGGGGATATATGAGTGGGGCAGGGTTGCTGGGGGTCGTTCGCAGATAGCTGGTGAACTAGACTGGTGAATAACCCTCGAGAAAGTTCCCCGAAGGCAGCCACAAGCCGGTAGTTTATCAAGTCCAGGATATTAGTAATGCTATCTCATTCCTGTCGAAGCTTGGATAATTATTGATTCAAGAAGACTGTATTCATTGAACCTAGTCCAGGGATCCTTCTTTGACTGAGGTGAGACTGAACAACTGCGGGATTGATGCGGTGGTAAAGGTCCATCAAAAGCGAATAGCCCACTTCGAAACCGACTGTTGGATCGTCGAAAACACTAATGCGAAGGTCGTCGACGTGCCGAAACCTAATGAGGGTTTTAGAATCAGTAACGCGATAAAATAGAGGCGGAATTGCGAGTAGGGCTGCCATCTCAGTTGCTGGTTTGAGAACGTACTTGCTACAATTCAAATTACAGAAATCCACTTCGCGAAGTGAACCTACTACTCGTCGAGTGACGTACTCGATGAACGGCGTACGCACTTTGCGAAGTGTGTACGCCGCTCGGCGAGTGGCATATGCTACTCATCGAGCGAATGTGCATACTGTTGGCGCAGCTAAAGTTGAGTCAGTCGGACAATTGGGTGTAAGTGGTAGTCACAATGTAAACAATAGGGCTCGTGCTTACATGTGCGAATGACTTTCTAATCCACTTGCTTCTCTACTTGATTCTAGCTACCCTTCACACTACTTATATACTAGCCGGAGGTCCATTACATTGGCTCTGCCCATCAAGAATACTGTGGAGAGTATCGAGGCCGGTGGGTAGGGTGCTCAATGCTCTCGTTCGTGTGGCTACATGCTACGGAAAAACGAGCGGCAGCGAGGTAGGTAAGCTACCCGCGCCAAGAATCCTAGCCAACTGCCCGGGCTCAGAACCCGCGTCCACAATATTGAGGAGTTGTCAGTTTCGAACCCTCTATATCCTCAAAAAGCGGTAACCCTTCTTTAAAAGGACGCGATAAATGCTATCAGAAAATACCGGGAGATCTAGATTTCTTTCTAACTCGTTATATATTATACAATAATTTGGGGTTGAGAAAGTAACAAAATCAATTAAGGATTTATGTTTTGGTTATATTATAATAAATTAGATAAGATTTTTTTTATTGGAAAAGTAATGGTAGTTGCTACAATTTGTCAAAAAAATGGGGAATATATGCAAATGATTGGTCCTATTTCTAATACAAAAAAATGGAAAAAAAACAACCCTTGAACTTGCTTAAAACGCTAAAGTTTCACTCCGGCTCATCATTTTCAATTCTTGCACAGATAACATTCGTCAGGGATGACGAGTCTGTTGCAGAGAAACCCTGGCGTTCTTCTTGCTGCAAATCCGTCGCACTAGTAACGTTGTCGGATTGCCATCCCCATAGGTAGTCGTGCAAAGGGTTGAGAGAGGCTTCGGTGTGTTCTGTTGTCTGTGGCGGCGACTGCGGGCCGCAGCACATATATACTGGGGGCCAGATTAATCAGCCACCCGCAACACGTCCCCTATGTAATATACTGATTGGACGACGCACAACCACAATAGCTCAGCTGAGTAAGATTAGGAGGAGATTCCAGTTGGATGAGGCTTGTCGGGTTAGTTTGCTCGATGTCTTGTCTTCCAGATGTCCTTTTCGTCAAAGGGTGAAAGTTGTCGGAAATGCGATTTCCAAGACGCAAATACGTAGTCCCGCTTCTCAAACACCAGCCGTCACTTCTCCTATTCCTCCTCCTTGCTTTCGCATTTATTTATCTCCTGATCCTGCAGTATGTGCGCATGTACAACTATCGCGATCCAACTTCGTGGTTTTTCGACCCCTTGCGAGGCTATCTACAATCGTATTCTGCTCTTAGGCAGCGCGAAGCTAATGCATTCATCGATGCGGTTGGAAAGAACCCGGTGACGGAGGCGCCCGCGGTAGGGAAATCAGTGCCTCCAAAATTCTGCGTGGGCGTGGTGACTGTGGCCCGTGAAGGCGCACGCTATTTCCTCACGACAGTAGGGTCCCTCCTCGCGGACCTCGAGCCCGCCTCTCGCGCCCAAATCCACTTAATCCTCTTCCTCGCGCATACTGAGCCGTCTCAACACCCCGCGTACCCTGAACCCTGGCTCCACCGCGTTGCCGACCGCGTGCTTGCCGGATACGAGAATGTCACGGCTGAGGAGTTGGAACGGATACGCAGGATGGGGTTCAGAGAGAAGGGGTCGTTTGATTATAGGTTTTTGTTGAGGGAGTGTGGGAATGTTGGGGCGGAGTACATTGGGATGGTGGAAGATGACGTCGTTTTGATGGAGGGGTGGTTTGGAAGGGTGGTGAGGGCGCTGGAGTGGATAGAGAGGAATGGCGGAGGGGAGTGTGAGTTCTAGTTTCTGTGTGTGTTGTAAGTGGGGTGCTAATATGATGTTATTGCTGTGTTGTAGGGCTGTACCTCCGTCTCTTCTATACGGAGGAGTTCCTCGGCTGGAACAGCGAAGAGTGGCCCCAATATCTCCTCTGGTCTCTCGTTTGGACCGTCGTCCCCACTGTCTGCCTCCTCGCTCTCCGCCATCACCATCCCCCCCTCCGGCATTCTCTCTCCAACCTAGCAATCGCCATTTCTTGTGGCCTATGCATCCCCCTCTGCATCCTCCTCTTCTTCTCTGCGGGGCGTGTCTCCCTTTTCCCTCTTCCCACCGGGGTAAACCCAATGCCCAAATTCGGGTGCTGCTCCCAGGGGCTTGTCTTCCCGCAGAGTAAGGTACAAGAGATTGTTAGTTGGTTTGAGGAGAAGAAGATTGGCCTCACGGATGTGGAGTTGGAGGAACTAGCGGAGAAGAAGCAGTATATAAAGTGGGCGATAACTCCGAGTGTGCTGCAGCACGTTGGTAGGAGGAGCTCAAAAGGAGATGATTATGGGGAGGCTGCGAAGCATCACAGGACTGTGGCGGAGAAGTTGTGGAACTTCCAGTTTGAGTTGAATGACAAAGAGGCTCTTCATAGGGAGAATTCTCACCTGCGTCCATAGCTCCGGCCGACGGCGGCGGCGAAGTCGCCTCACCGAGCTGCAAATAAAGAGGTGGTGTGAATAGCCTTTTTGTAGCTCGATGTCGCATGGATGCCATTTGGATAGCTGGGGTTTTGAGGTAGAGTTACATGTGATTGGCGAGACTTTCGACGCGACAACCAAATCGTCGTTGGCAGACTGAAACACGGCCACCAGAACCCAGGAATTCAGGAAAACAGGTTGACATCCGCAAGCCTCCTGAGCAGCCTGTTATGGGATCGATAAAATGCTGGACCCGGAGGAACCCTTTCATGAACGCTTTCCCCCTTTTCGGTGGAGCAGTGTGCGGAGCCGAAGTCGTCGGGGTTTGAGAGCTCTTAGACAGGCCCCGACTATGGGAAGCAGTTATCCGATCGTGGGGGTTCAGAAGGGAGTGGAATAATGAAAACTCTCGACCCGCATGGAGCTAAACCCCCTTCCTCCCGAAACCCCCGCGAGCAATTTTATGTGGCATACGCGTTCACTTAAATACCCCTTCGGTACTCTAAACCGTCACATACGACCACAGACTGTGGAATACTGGGCATCCCGTCCGCTCTGCCTTACATAAGCTACAGATCGGAAGATTAGTACCGGCCTCGGTGACGAGCTGGGAACACTCTCTGTCGTATGTTTTTGCCGATATTCACTCTGGTAGTTTTGAACAATTTCGTATTGTTCTATGTATTACTTGGCCAGCTGGGGGATGGTTTCCAGTTTTTTTTAGTCCCTTTCCCTTGTGGTTAGTATATAGAATGAAAGTAGTCATTTTTCTTGTCCAATACCTCCACATAATAGTTGTCTAGCTAAATAGGGCGATGGGGCGCGAATATAAAGTGCTCGCGACTAACGCTTCTTTTTGTGCGGCCTAATGAAGGGGTGAAATGATTAGCTTGAAAACGGGGGACTTTTGTAACTAAGGTTTTTCCAAGACTGGAGGTTGGTGTAACTCGGCCAGCTTCGGTAATATTCAAGGTAGTTCACGACTCCCTGCTCGTATAGGTACCGCTAACGCTATACGTGTAGTCAACTAGAAAGTCTCGCAGCCAAGAATTGTCCGCAATGATAGCTTGATGCAGATAGGCCGGTTCCTATTCATATGCCTCCGATTCTCCAACTGGACCGTATCTAAACGAAACTGTGCCGCCTGCAAGGCATATCAACAAATTTCCAAGTGGGCCAGCTGTCTGAATGGATTCACTGTTTAATTGACTCTTCTAACATGATTGAACTAGAGGCTCTATCCTATCCAACAGATTGCGTAACCTGCTTAAGGGGTAGGTTCCAGCATAACTATTCTATCTGCCGTTCCGCCTCGCTCGCACAGACACCTGGGAATTGGCCTTGAAACTACGCTGCTCGCAAGGCGTATCACTAAATTTTCAAGGCGGACCAGCAGCCTGAATGGATTCACCGTCTAGCTGACTCTTCCAATGTGATTGAATTTAGAGGATCTATTCTATCCAATAGGTTCTGCATGCTGCGTCATGGGGTTGAATCCGACGACACCACCCGATTACTTGAGATCTAGGCTAAGAGATGCTTAAGCTGAATTTCCAGCTCTGTGTTGCTCGGATGATAACCAGGTCGAGATATTGTGCTTTTAGTCATATGATCGTTGGTTCTACTGGAGCTTTAAGCCGACTTCTACATTCATGTAGAGGGGTGTTATGATTATAGCCATGGCCCACCCGCCCGCAGCAGTAGAAGGGAAGGAATTCGGGTGAGATGGTTTATAAGAATTATTGGCCCAAGATACAGATTATCAGAAAAAGGCGCAGAATAGCCTTACAAGTATGAAGGATTCTCTAGATAGATAGATGGTTCAAGGGAGGCAGAATAGATTGATGAAGTCGTAAGCAACGTGCGATATCGTCAACAAGAGCCACGCTCATGCTCACTAATGCTCATCCAAAACTCATCCCCGAGCCTCAGACGGCGATCCCGCCCGCTAGGACTGAAAAGGGCATCTTGCGCGCGCGCGCAGATACTCGTTCTGTAGGTAATATACTTCACTACGGAGCGGACACGTCGTGCAGCAAGAGCGGTTCTCGGTAATTGAATTACGTCAGTGGGGCGCGTGGCGCGCACCTCGCAGATCGATATCGATTGGGGAGCTAGTAACAACAGCACAACGGCGGATTTCTCGACCAGGTGTCCGGTATCCCATATGTCTATTAGCTCCAACCACCCCCACCCCACTCTCTTAGCCGATGTCGAGTATCTTCTTCAACTGGAAGGCCTTCAAGCTCCTCAACGTGTCTCCGGTGTCCTGGATCCCTCCAAGTCCCCAGACCAGATTTCCCACCGCCATCTGCAAAAGTGCGCTGGATGGACTGCATGATGACTTGGCGTGGGCAGAGAGCTCTTCATCCGGCGGTGGTAGGGCTTGACCGCTGCCAAAGCACTTGAAATACACATCTCTCGAGCGCCGGGCGTTTGCTGTTTTGCCTCTAATCGCCCTAAACTCGAAAATGATCTCTAACTTGGTACGGGCACAAACGTTCAAGAGCAGCGAATCTCGTAGTTCTGCGGACCGCCCGCAGCTAGAAACTGATGCGGAGAATCATATTCGGAAAATAAGGAAGAGGAAAGGCCTGAATTCGGGAAATGGCTCCTCAAAGAACAACTCGGAGGACCTTGAAGCTGCCATCACCCTGTACATGCGCACCCTAAATTCGCCGGCATCCAACCTTCAAGCTAGCTGACTTTAATAGGGTTCTAAACCTTTATGACGAACCAACCCACTTCCTGATGGAATTTATCCAGAACGCGGATGACAACTCTTACCCCGACCAAGCCATCCCCACATTGAACCTGACCTACAGAGCCGGTTGCCTCCGTGTTGATTGTAACGAGTTGGGGTTTTCACCGGAAAATGTGGAGGCAATATGTAACATTGGACGCAGCACAAAGGCCGCCGGAGACGGTCCCACTGCCTCTATTGGCAGAAGGGGCATTGGCTTCAAGTCTGTCTTTGGAGCAGCCGATGTAGTATGGATCGCGTCTCGATCATACTCCTTCAAATTCGACAAGAACGAGGTCCTTGGCACGATAGCCCCAATATGGGAGAAATTCCCTGAGCAACGGAACCCGGACCTTACCTCGTTTTATTTAGAGTTATCCAAAGGCTACGACGAACAAAGGCTCGTTCAGGAGCTCCGGTCTATTGACCCTGCAGTGTTCCTTTTCCTAAGGAAGCTGAGGGCGATAGATCTAACACTTGGCCAAGGAGAAAAGATTTGGAAAACGAATCTTAGCAGGCTCGGCGGCGATGTCAATGAGGAAATGGTAACTTTGATGCAAGGCAGTACCTCTCTCCGATATATTGTCAGAAGGCATAGGGTCGACGGTCTTCCCCCCGAGCCAAAGCGTCCTGGGTGTTCTCAGTCAGAAATAGTCTTGGCATTTCCGATTGAGAGCAATAGCGAGGAGCCAAGGTCAAGCCCTCAGAAGGTGTATGCTTTCCTTCCCGTTAAGGAATACGGCTTTGTTGTGAGTAGCCCCCTCAGTAGCGCTAATGCTCTGTTAACCCTTCACCAGTTTATTCTGCATGCGGATTTTCTCCTCACCACCGATCATGGGAGTATTGAGACTTCATGCCAATGGAACCAAGCCCTTTGTGACGGTTGGGTAGATGCCTTCACAACAGCGATTGATAGTTTCCAATCAGAAACGCTGCGGTACACTTGGCCTCGTTATCTACCTTTCACTCCTGTCTCAAATCTATTAGAACAGCCCAGGAAAAAAATTATATCAGCACTTCGCACGATGCGTATCTTAGAGTCCTGCGCTGGGTCTATGCACATGCCCCCCTCTCTCACATACGTGCCTGTGGAGTTTATGGATGATAGCAATATGCCCCTGACATTGAGCCCACACACCAGCTCGAAGTATCTATCACCGAAATACGCTTCCCAGGACTGGGCTGCGATAAGTGAGCTTGGCGTTAGTAAATTGTCCGAGGAAGGCTTTTTAGCCGATTTGGATAGTTTTGTGCGCTCTTATGGCCTCCGAGACAAATCAAAACAGTGGCGTTCAAAACTGGCGGAAGTACTTCTACGCCTAGCAGCGGAAAAGAAGCACTGGCCAGTGGTATCTGCACTCCAAGTTATTCCTCTGCGAGACGGCAATTGGGCTTCAGCTCGGAACAGCAGGATATTCTTCTCTAAGGACTCCGGCGGCTCCAAGATACCTAATGGCATCCCGATTATAATCGTGGACCCGATAGCGGAAGCTGACCCCGACCAGCGGAAACTCTTCGTTCAGCTCGGAGTGAAGTCATATGGTAGTCCTGAGATATGTCGTCTAATTCTAGATAGGCATGGAAATCCCAATTTCGATCCAATATCATTGTCCAGAGAGCAATTAATATCGCATGCTAAGTTCCTTTTCGCAGCATCCTTTTCACCACCGGGTAACTCTGAGATGTGGTTTGCTACAGAACAGGACCGTCGCTCCCCCGGATCGAAATTGTACGTGGATGAGTATCCTGCTACGAACTCATCTGCCACTTGTTTTTTCGAAAATGAGAGATACCGCTATCCGTTCCTGCACAGTGATTACTTGACAGCATTCCCACAAGAAAGAAGACAGGATTGGATCTCATATCTCTGCAAATGCTTCAGTCTATCGACTCTTCCCCGACTTGCCGACCCATTGCTAGGTCCTTCGTTCGTACTCTCTGATGATTTCAAATTCGTCTTCGAGAACTACCCAACCTCCAGAGTACTCCAGCTATTGAGGGACCATTGGAGCCATTACTTAAAGTGGATTGGGCAGGAGATAGGTGAAGATGGGCCACTGGGGTCCAGTGCTAAGGCCGAATTAACGGGCACATTGGCACAAACAAAGGTGAAGTGTGCCAATGGTAGGGACTATCCGTTGTGTGACACCTTCTTCCCATCGGTTGATCAGGTCATCGACCGTTACTCTAACCTTCCAACTTTGCCAATTCTGACTGTTGAGGACCCCGAGAGTGAGGGCTGGCGGATGTTGGGGATTCTGGGAATAACCATGAAGAAGAATGTTCGTTTGTACCTTCTATGCCTTGAGGGTATGGAAGGGTTGGATTACCCACACAGTACAATCTCCTACATCTACGAACAGATCCAGGCCCTATATAACGGCAACGGTCCACTTCTCAAGTGAGGCTAAATTAAGCTTGCCCCAAATGGATTTGCAACGCTAACAATCTAATAGGGATAAGTTCAGAGAGAGGAGGCTAATATACGTTCAGCACAAAGACACATCTATGCGTTGGCTTAAGGCTCAAGATTGCATGCAACAGGGCTCGGCGTGTCCTGCGACAATAGGCTCACTGGAGACTCAATACCCTACATGCATAACACTTTTCCGCAAGATCCTTGAAGATAGAGATGAGGGCCTTGCCGAACTGGTCGCGGACGCAACATCCATCAACTCCTCCGGTAAACTATGCGATATCCTACAGTTGCTGGTCAAAATAAATAAGGCCCTGCGGACCCTATCCCTGCCACGCGACTCCAAATTTGTGGAAATTCTCCGAGATAAACCGATTTTTCCGACTAAGAAAGACCAACAGGAATCCGGATTCGATTGTGTCAGTGCATCAGACACCCGCGCACGTTGGTTTATAGCAGACGACCAGAACCTATTCGAAAGATTTCGTGGCAAGGTGGCCCTGCTCGCTTTTCGCGTTAGGGAAGTAGAGGAGATAAGCAATTTACTGCAAGAGATGCAACTTGACTCACGGAGGTTGTCTAAAACAGTAAGAAGTGAAAACAGTCCAAAAGGCAGACCCTATCTACATCCGGCATCTACAAGTCTACTCGAATCAAGAGCTGTGTTCATCAAACGGTAAATTGCATCTTTTAAGCATCTACTTAGCGATGGGCCTTATCGTGCTCCTACGATGGCATTCGTCTTTTGTTTATTCCTTAAACTCCAAGTTTTCAGGACACATACCCCAAGACCCACTAAGTTCTCAACTAATAATACTTAGACTAATCCCGGACTCAAACCCCCACCGAAATCATATCTACCTCCGGTTGAAAAACGCCGAAGTCTATGAAGTTCCCGGCGTTACGCAGAGTTGGATTCTAACCTATGGGGAATTTAATGTTATTGGACGTCCAACCCAGGACCAGTTCGCAGCGTATTTAGACGATGACGGTTATCGCATCTTCCTGACCGAAGAAAGCATCGCATCGCGACTGCCCCCTTCAGGGCTTGTGGACAAGTTTTCTACAGTCTTCGACATCAAGGATTCTGCACAACGCACCTTATTACGGGACATATTGAGCAACATAGGCTTGGATACTATTCGCGACATATTCCGCAAAGAAGGCGTTCCACTCGAAGACGATGAGCGTAAGAGAGGTGCTACGGCACACCCTACTGAGTACGAACGTCCCGGCTGGCATGCTATATACCTGAAGGCAGACAATCCACCGCATGCTGCCGGTTCAAATGTCAAACGCTGGCATTTACCTCCTATCAAAACGAAGCCATCCCCTTTCACGGAGCTCAGTACCCAAATGGAACCTAAGCACAGCCCCACTGCAGAACGCAGCCGATACACAGAAAGTGTCGGCGCAAATCTGATAGACATGGAAGGAATCATGACTCCTTTTAGGCAAGGGGGGGACGAGGCTACATCCATTAATACTTTATTCCTTGGCGAGCTAATGGTACGTCAATTGCCGTTATTGTCCTGTCAATTTATATTAACAGAGGGTCTTAGACTTCAAGGTTTCTCAATCAACAACTGGGGAAAGTGTATCATCCTGAGGAACACTGGACAAGCAATAAGAGGGGCCGGGCAGGCTATGCGCCATATTCTACCGATCGAGCATCACATTCATCCTTTACACTACACTCTAGTTGCGCGAGAGCCTTGACCGGCTTCCTCGTCCAGTATGGCTATAGCGATGCAACGTATTGGAAGAGACGTCCCCCCGTCTATCATCTTGACGTTTCGACGACTTCCGGCGATGCACAATCTCCCTTTCCTTGGACCCTAGCGAGGTTCGACAGAGTAAGTCTACTTAGATTTCCTCTAATCACATCGGTGGATTTAACGCTAAAGTACGTCAAAATATTTAGGCCCGGGAGCTTAGTCTTGTTAGTGCGTATGGATCGAATCCTAATGAGATCATGATACTAGCGAGGGTTTGTAACGTTTATTCCGACGCTCGTCTCTACCTTTACGTGGATCCGTGGCGTCTATACGTCTCAGGCCAATTGAGAGTGCATGAAGATTGGGGCCTCATGGCAACTACCAGCAATACGCTCCCGGTCGCCCCCTTTGCGAACGGTTGCTTGGCCTCAAACCTCCAGAGCTGGGCTGCCTCAATAGTGGAGTTTTTTATCGAGGGAGATGAAGAAGATGCAGGTGGCGTGGGTGACATGACTACGCTCAGTACCGCTCTCTCCATCGGATCGGATCTTAGCACATACTCGTATAATCGACTAAGCGATAAGGAAAGTATACGCTTGCTATTTCTCTTACCAGGGGAAGCTGGGACGGACCTCCAAGGAGCGGTTTTTCATACCTCACTCGAATCTGCTGGGCAATACAACGCTGTGTCATACGTATGGGGCGGTACCGAGAAGCCCCATATTCTTCAGACACCCAATGGAACCATTCCAATCACCAGCTCCCTGTTTTCTGCTCTTCAACGCCTCCGACTCAAAGGACAGCCTACTACACTATGGATAGATGCAATCTGCATTAATCAGGACGATAGTGAAGAGAAATCGCAGCAGGTCAGGCTAATACCCCGGATATTCCGATCGGCCTGCATTGTAATGGCAGATCTTGGGGAGGAGGATAGCCAGAGCCATCTCGCCATGGAGACGCTGTTACAAATAAAGATGAGGGACGCGAAGGAATTGCCAGAATGGCTGGCGCCGGTGCCATTAGTCTGGGGCGGAAAGTGTATTCCACCTGCTGAGGATGCGGCATGGACGGCTATCGACGCCTTGTTCTCACGTCCGTGGTTCCGAAGGGCGTGGGTTATCCAGGAGTTCGTCGCTGCGCGTCGTGTTCGGTTTCTCTGCGGAGAGCGGAGTGTGGACTGGAATGACCTCCTCCGCGCTCTCAAGGTGGCTGAACGCGAAGTAAAAGCGTCTAGAGATGAGTATATGGCCCACAATACAAACTGGGGTCATGTTATGACACTAGCGGAACACCGAGAGTGGGAAGCTAAAAGAACCCGCTGGCCCTTGATCCATCTTCTTGAATCGTTCGGATACGCCGAGGCCACTCTACAACGCGATCGCCTTTTCGCGTTATTAGGGTTAGCCGACGACGGCAACGACCCCGACTTTCAGCCCGACTACCATACTGACACCCAACTTGAAGATATTATGCTAAGATACGCCCGTAAGTTTGTCAAGCAAGGGAGAGTTACAAATCTACTTCATCGAGCCGGCTTGAACTCCAAATCCGAGCGCTTCCCGTCATGGATACCGGATTGGACCACTTTCAAAGACGGCACTCTCTATGACTCGTCGGGCCTGGGAATACCTTGTGCTGCTTCAGGATACTCTGAACCGCGCTGTAATTTCAACTCGACCAAGGACGAACTAGTGATTCAAGGTATCTTTGTGGATGAAGTTACGTCAGTCAGCGAGTCCGCAAATACGCTGTGGTCTTTGGGCCCGTACCTCAGCGAGGTCGATAAAATGGTCGATTCACTACGTGAATACCCTACTGGTGAGAGCCTATCTGACATAAAATGGAAAGTCCCAATTGCTGGCGCAAAACACCCGGAAGAGGTAGTGTCCGCACCTCTCGATCTGCACTCGTCCTATCAGGCACTGAAAGAACTGCTCGCAAATGGATCCGCCCCTGATGTTTTAAAGATGCGCACCCCTGGTTTCCTTCTGCCCCAGGATGCGGACGACAACGAAAACAAAAAGCAGCAATCTCTACTAACCTGTCAGAACTACATCAACTCTCTCCAGGGCGTCTTGCTAGGATGGAAGTTTGTAGTGACCAAGCGAGGATACGTCGGCATCGCATCAAACCAACCCCAGGAGCGAGATCTCGTCGCTGTCTTTAGTGGCGGTGTTGTACCATTTCTCCTAAGAAAGAGCAAGCGGAGAGCTGGCGCCTATCATCTCGTTGGAGAGTGCTATATCCATGGGATTATGCTGGGCGAGGAATGGTCTTCTAGCGGGGTGGGGAAGATTCGACTCCATTAGCCTGGTCCGCATACGAATTCCAAACCTGCAACACCACCCTCCACCCGCCGTTACAGCGTTATCGATCAGGAACATGTACGCTCTTCCCTCAAAGAAGGGGTAAAAGTGGCCTACAAAAATAAATGCACCACCAATGAGAAGTGTAGGAAACGTTAGTTATTCGATGGATCCTAAGTCGGAAAACGATCGTAGTTAAGAACCCCAGCACACTTCCCCACCTTAGTAGGAAGCAAATAAAACCCTCGTTCACTCTAGGATCTGAATGCCGTGGAGCCCTCTCTCCTCATTCCCTCCTCTTCCTCCTCCTCCGCCCCAACCACCCCCCTCTCCACAAACCCCGCGAACCCCTCCACAAACCACTTCAAAACCCCCCCCTCCTCTTCTTCCTCCCCCTCATCACCGCCATCATCATCATCAATATTATCACCATCAAACACATTCCTCGCCCTCCCTAACCCCTCAACATCAACCCCCTCCTCACAGCGCCACCACCCACTCCCTTCCCTATCCCACGCATCCGCATCACTGCCCGTTGGCCTCGGCCGGCTCACCCTGTCTGCCCGGTCCACCTTACTCCCCCCACCCACCATCCCAGGCCGGAAGTTGCTGCTAGATAGAACGAACGCTCCCAGAATGACCAGGGGCGCTAGCGAGACGGCCAGGATCAACGTTAGGGGCGTCGTGGTGGTGATGGTGGGTGTAATAGGTGCCGACGTGGACATTTGGGGGCTTTGGCTCTGGCTCTGGCTCTGGCTCTGGCTCTGGCCTCGTTTGGTTTTGGTTTTGCTGTAGCGGGGGGGGGAGGCGTTAGCTGGCGTTCCATCCCTTTTTTTCTCCCCTTTGGCCCTTTCTTTCTGGATCCGGAAGAGGTGAGGTGAGGTGGGAGGCGGATGTGTTGTTACTCACCTCCTAGGTATATAGCTACTCTGTTATCTCCAGCTTTTGCTCCTTTTTTTCCCGTTTTCAGTTCCTTTTTTTCTTCCCTCTCTTGTAGGTAGATGGTGATGGTGTTTGTTGGCCCCGCCGGAGTAAGTTGACTAACTTGGTGGGTAGGTAGGAAGGTGAGTTAGTTGGCTTGCTTATTTTTTTTTTTCCCCCTTTTATGTAGAGAAGAGGGGGTATTGTCCGTTCGTCTGTTTGTTCGACTGTTTTGCTTGCTATTGTTCTCTCGTCAAACCCCAAAAACGGGAAAGGGGAACAGAGAACAAAGGATACAATGGATGTACAATGTACAATATATATAAAATATACACAATACGTAATATACGGAAGCTTTTTCGCGAAAGAAGGGCGAAGGTTCGGTTTTTTCCTTTTTTAAATATGAGTTTATCCATCTACACATATATATATATATATATATGGCAGCTAACAACCCAGGGAATAAGGATAGGATGGGAAAGCGATAACTGATAAGCGGGAAATGTTCTCAGCGTTTATTATATATCTTTTTTTGCTCACAGCGCTTTTATTATATCCAGGATACCACTACAAACAAAAAAGCCTTGGAAAATAACTGTCACTCGAGAAAACGATTTTCCACTCGAGCAACCGAAACACGGCGGGGATTACCATTGAGCTGAATAGGAGGAGGCTGATGTGGTATGTTTGCTAGGACAGCTCGGATTGAGCCTCCCCCCAAGAAATCCCGGGACGCCTTTTGCATGCTGCAGGGTTCTGATGCGCATGTCAGCGTGCGGATAATCTACCGACCAGAGACTTTGGAAATAACCTGCGAACCTGGGTTTTCCCCGCATTTTAGTCTGTTGGTTACATCCCCTCTGATTTAGCGCTTATTTCATAGACTATAACTTTATTAGATCCTTGTAATCAGCATTAACATTCGGGTTAGAAGCTACCATATTGTGCCCTCCTACATGCTGGGAATCTCAGCCTACTTCCCCAATTTCCCCGTCCCCCGGCTTATTCTTTGATGTCGTTTCCCTGGCTGTCTTGTATATCACCCAGTTCTACACCTTCAACGCTGGTTCCCTTTTCTATCGCATCTGCCTCAGTCAATAGGTATCCCACTACATCCTCCTTGCCATTGATTTCTGCCTCATAAACTGCATCATGGCCAGCGTCATTCAAAATGGTTGGGTCAGCCCCGGCTTCGAAAAGAAGCTTGACGACGGGCAGGTGGCCATTCAAGGAAGCCCAGTGCAATGGCGTGTTACCGGATGAATTTTGAGGAGATACTACTTTGTCGCCCACGGGCGGCCGAGGAGATGGGAGAAGAGAGAGAAGATATTCGACCGTTTCTACGACCAAGTCAGTAACGAAGGCTGCAGGTCACTTCTCATGCAACCGTGGTATTTGGCTACCACACGTAGACCTCGGAAAGCATACCAGTGTGGCCATTTGCAGCAGCCATATGGAGCATCCCATTCCGGTTCGCGGGATCAATAGCTGAGGTCAACACTTCGAGTGGAGAACTATTTGTGCTTTTCGTTGCCCTATCAATGGCCTCCTTGAGATCCACGAGCTCGCCTGCCCTGGCAAAGTAGACTAGATCGTCGATGTCATCTTCTGCCAGCGTCATTGGGCAGGGACCGTCAAAGTCTTGCGGTATGTGTCGGGAGGTTAAAGGTATCCAGTCAGTGGGTAAGCGGACGAGCAAATTGCGCCGCTTTAGCTGGGTGAGCTGTGGTGGTACTGTGGAGGCGGATTCTGAGCCCGGGCAGCTAGCTAGATTTCTTGGCGTGGGTAGCTTGCCTGCCTTGCTGCCGCTCGTTTTGAGCATGCTACCCACCGGCCCCGATACTCTCCACAGTATTATGTGCATGTACAGGCACGAGTGAGATCTCAGACTACACCAATAGCATCTCCTAGAAATAAGCTCAAGCAGCCGACGGATTTTATCAAGGCTTGGCTGAGATAACCGAAACCCGGCTTGGAAACCTCTTCCCCTCTTCCCCTCTTTCCTTGATCGAATAGTATCGATGCCTCTACTGCGCTTACTCTTTCACTAGGAAAGTAGTCGGATAAGCCTTCTGTACCCTGTACGACTCGGACTCTAGGATATCCTTGGGCTATTGCAACGCCTGCATCAATCGTGAGAAGCCGCCAATTGAGGTGATCAGAGAGCAATGACTGAGCTTCCCGGTTAAACACGAACATCAACGGCCGGCCCACAGCGCACTATGGACTAATTCGGTGCCTGTTCCGCTCGATCCATCCATTCTCGTTCCTGGAGTCGTGCACGTGGGGTCTGGGCCCGTCCAGTCGCGACCTCAGAGCTTATCCAGCTGCATAATCTCACGGGCATTACACGATCCTGTTTTAAAGAGTGCATCATCTAGCTTGAGCTATGCCGTTATATGTACCGTGTCGTTTTCTTTCCCTCCCCTCCCCGCCATCTTCGTCGTATTATTGGATTTCTAGTTTTCGTCCTCCCGGCGTCCTCTCTGCTCTACTACTACGCCTGCCCTACAGTTTTCATAATGAAGCCCTTACACATGGTGGCTGTTTCTCTCGCAGCAACGCTCACTTCTGCTGTGTATACCGGTGATATCGTTCAGTACTGTATGTTCATATGTTTAGTTAGTTATAACAGTCTATTTATACGCTCACTGGTCAGGGATCGACCAGACCTCCCAATTTATCAATGGGACCGCCATTGGGGGTCTTCAAACCCCGCAAACTGCCTGGTCCCTGGCTATCACTTCGGCGTCTATGTACAATGCTGCTGTGGGGTCGCAGGACGAGAGTCTCGACTTCCAGCAAATTGCCGTGTCGCATGCTGCCCATAACGCTCTCGTCTGGATTTTCCACGGCTCCCGCTTGTATCCGTATATCGACCAAGCTTTGAGGACGATCCAGACACAAATTCTGGCGGCGGCTGATCCTTTTAACCTAACAGAAGCAATCTCGGCTGGCCGACATGCAGCGTGTGAGGTTGTCGCTTCACGCACTGATGATGGTAACAACGATTTCGTCGACTACACCTTTGGCCCTACTGTCCCAGGCGTCTACCAGCTGACTGTCGATGGCTATGGCCTGCCCCCTGATGGCCCCCAGGTCCCTTCCATGAGTATGTTCGCAACTGGCAAACCAGCTATGACCTATCTAGCGCCCCCGCCTCCCAGCGTCAATAGTGAATCTTACGAGAGTTTTCTGGCCGAAGTTAAGGCGATTGGTGGTAGTGATTCACCCAGAACACAGGAACAGACGGATATTGCCCTTTTCTGGCGTGAAAGTGCCCCAATGTAAGCACTCTAGTTGCGTGTGCAAGATGGAAGTACATCTGACCTCTGAATATAAAATGGAATCGCTTTGCCAATTTGATAGTTGGGGACTCGCTTGCCCAAGACATCCAAAAGGCCGCAAAGCTCCGCGCGCAGCTTAACTATGCTATGACCAATGGAGCTATCGCGGCATGGGTGACCAAGTAAGCAACCGCGCTATATAGATTGAATACTTAAACTGGGCAATTTCCACTAACATTTATCAGGTTTTATTATAACGCGTGGCGTCCCGAAACTGCCATCCACCACCCCGATATCTGGCTTGCGTCCGGCCAAAACGTTTCAGATCCCAACTGGCACCCTTTGCTTACTCCTACTCCTATCGAGCAAGAATACTCCTCCGGTCATGCCTGCGTTGGTGGAGCAGCTGCAGCCGTCTTGAAGGCTTTTAATGGTGGCGACGATATCGACGTCACAATCAGCAGCCTTGTGGGGCAACCACCCGGGGGGGTCATAACCAGACACTTCACAAACCTGTCTGCTGCGTCGCAGGAGATTAGCGACAGCAGAATTTTCGGCGGTGTAACTACCACCCCTAGGAAGTTTTTAAACTGGGTTTGCTTACAGCTGACGTTCCCTTTGCAGATCCATTTTACATTTGCAACAGATGTCGGCAGGGAGATTGGGGACCAGGTCGGCCGCGATACCGTTGATAACTTTGATGAACTTTGGAATAAGTTCTAAGGTAGTTGTTAAAAACGTAACAGGTGCCTTTATTTAATGATAATGAACAACGAGCATTTCCTTCCGTCACTATGAGCTTAGCTCTGAAGAGTATATTCGTGAGTTTCAGGTGGTAGGCTGGTTGTTGATTTCGCTAGCTTGGGGGAGAGAATACAGTCGAGTCGCGCTGCAAGAATCTCGCGTTATAAGAATATGAATACGAGATCTCCAGGCTCCTACTATAAGAGTACAATCGCGCTTCAAGAATAGCGTCCATTGCCCCGACCATATTCTTTGCAGCGCGACTCGACCGTACTGTTGGTAAAAGTCACTATGGGAGCAATGCACAATATAGATAGGGTTAATTCAATTAATTCTCTTGCAAAATACGGGCCCTCTTGATCCGCTGCGGTGGAAGACAGGTTCTGACTAGATCCGTAGGTGCCCTGTCTCCAACAAGCTCAACCCCTTCTCAATATACACCCCTTCCTTTCACTCCACTCCTTCAAAAGAGCCCTTTCCGACATCCCCAATCGGACAATACAAACGCGGAGAAAAAGCTCTCGAGCAGAGGGAAAAAAAAACTTACAAAAATACCCAAGGGTTCAGGGAGGTTCGACTACCAGATCGGTCCCGCCTCACTAGGTGGGGGCACGGGTAGGTCCCTGAATGCTTAAGGAAAAGGACCGTTTTGGAGTGGACCACCCGGACACGGGGCTTTCATTGAAAGGATAGCACTTATCCTTCGCTGTATGCCCACCAAATAATTTCTTCTGCGCACACGAGTCATACTCTCATTTTTTTTCACCCGTTAGGGGGTTGGGATCGTCTTCTCCCACCTTTCAGGAACAAATTCCAATCGCCCTATCCCCATCTGCGCCTCCCGTCAAATCGCCAAGCCAATCTTCAACCTTTATTCTCCTATAACCCGGCCATTCTCGAAGGCAAGCCAAATATCCGCACCTCGTGGTGAGCTTTTGAATAAAGGAAAACCCAAGCGATTACAGGTCGTAGGTTCCCAACCTCAACGCCTGCTTTCGAGAGCAAAAGGACCTCCAGTAATAACGCGGCAATGGGGCAGAAGCAAAAGATACAATCGAGGGCCATTTTCAGGTGACTTATCACGCACAAAAGTGTAGCAGGTCAACGCAGTTCAAAGCATTGCATCGGTGAAGGGGTCGTGCGACCAATAGCATCGGGAAGGGATGCCCCGCGGGATTTCTTGAGATCCATGCGTAATTCATTTGAGCGGTCTTATCGGAGGCCCAGTCCGCCAAATGCTCTATCTAGTTCATCGCCTTCCGCGGCAGCAGTAGCAGAGATTCCGGTTCCGTGTGGAGCTCTCGTGTTCCCAGTATGAACTCCAGCGGACCGCTCCACACGCCCCAGAGCCTCTCTACCCTCCCTCCTCTCGGGTTCCAATATCCTCTCTTCTCTATCCAGCCAACCCGGTGCAACCCTTCTCTTCTCTGCCAACTCCCGCTCCTGGATCCCTTCCTCCCACTTTCGTACGGTTTTCTCAGCATTTTCTTGAAGTTGCTGCAGGTGCGATTGAAGCGCGCGACATGACGCGATTATTTCGTCTGGATGAGCAGCGTGGCCGGTCGAGGAGACTACATATTGTGGTTTCTCGTCGTTACTGGAGCCAGTAGCCATTACTCCCGTTGGAAGCGTTGAAGGGAGAGGTTTCCACGTATAAGGCAGCGTAGTCGCGGTGGGTAGAGAAATGAAGGGTGAAACGGTCAGTGGTATTTGGGCTAGAAGCGGATGTGACGATGGCGCCATGCTGGAGGGGTTTTTTTTTTGATAGTGAAGTGATGTATCGAAGATGTTGTGTGGTCTTTGCACGCACGTGCCCACCAACCCCATGGGCAAGTTCCCCGCTGGGGCACCAGCAACATCATCTGCGACTCCGCGAGATTTATACTGACTTTGTGGCGGGGACTACGGATGACCGTGTATGTCGCCCACCCTCCTCGACCCTGAGACCATACTTACAATACGCAGTAGCCACTCCAGATCGACCCAACTCGACCCCTGTCACTTCCCTCGAGTACGGTTTGAGCGGTAGCCAACTTCTCTCCTATACCCCACGTTCCCCTCAGCTTGCACACACCACTATCGTCAACTCAGCCCTACGAGCCGTCACCACTGATAGCCGTCCAAAAGAGCGAAGCGGTCCATCAGCTCGTTCAAGAGTCGCGCGATCCATCCCTAGAACTCAAGGTTGGGTTTGCCCCATCGATCGCATCTTCATTTCGTGCGCCTGCTCCTCCGACTCTTTTGTGCGTAGCAGCAGCTCTCCCCTACACCCGGATCAACCCCCCCTCGACCCGACTCAAACCCTTATCTATGAGTATGGCCGAGTCACAAGATTTAGACAGTACTACGCACTTGGACAATACGATCCGTGCGGTTCGCGAGAAGCGGCCTGTCCCTGAGATCGACTTTACCTTGCATACCATGGAAGATGGATCGCATGTGAGCACGCTTGAGAGAGTCTGTAAAGGTAAGATTCTCTTCCATTGGCACTCTGCCATAGTTTGTATTTGTCGGGTATCCACCTGCCTCTGCTGTGAAGCTGAGGCTCCAATATTTTCCTATTTCCTGCGTTTGGTTGTGGGGGCTATCTTGCGACCGACATCTCCCCTACTACCTCATAGGCCTAGCCCATACGCACTTTGCCAAATTTTGTAGCAGGCGCTAATGTTTCCGGCACAGATGTCCAAGCCCCAGCCTTCCAGCCACCAACGCAAGAACAATTTTTTTCCCCAGAAGATCGTACGAAGCCAAATCTCCCATTCCTGAAGCAGCACTTCTATCGTGAAGGCCGTCTCACGGAAGAGCAAGCACTATGGATCATTCAACGCGGCACAGAGATCTTACGGCAGGAACCTAATCTTCTCGAGATGGATGCACCCATTACGGTCTGTGGAGATGTGCATGGCCAGTACTTTGATTTAATGAAGCTGTTCGAAGTTGGTGGCGATCCGGCGGACACAAGATATCTGTTCTTGGGGGACTATGTCGACCGAGGGTATTTCAGTATTGAGGTACTCCAACAACTAGAGAGGTGTGTGCGCAGTGCTAATATGATCCAGTGCGTTTTATACCTGTGGTCCCTCAAGATCTGGTACCCGAACAGCCTCTGGCTGCTACGTGGGAATCACGAATGCCGGCATTTGACGGACTACTTTACCTTTAAGTTGGAATGCAAGCACAAGTATTCCGAGAAGATATACGATGCTTGTATGGACTCATTCTGTGCCCTCCCCTTAGCGGCTGTTATGAACAAACAATTCCTATGCATCCACGGTGGACTCAGCCCTGAGCTACACACCTTGGAAGATCTGAAGAGCGTACGTGTATTTGAATCCAAACCGAGTTATCAAGGCTGATGGATTCCTCCTAGATCGATCGATTCCGTGAGCCCCCAACGCACGGGCTAATGTGCGATATTCTTTGGGCCGACCCATTAGAGGAATTCGGTCAAGAAAAGACATCAGAGTACTTCGTCCATAACCACGTACGCGGGTGCTCTTACTTTTTCTCCTATCCTGCCGCATGCGCTTTCCTGGAGAAGAACAACCTCCTATCCGTTATCCGGGCGCATGAGGCCCAAGATGCAGGGTATAGGATGTATCGGAAGACGAGAACAACTGGATTCCCGAGCGTAATGACGATATTCAGTGCACCTAATTATCTAGATGTTTACAATAACAAGGCCGCGGTCCTTAAATATGAAAACAATGTTATGAATATCCGGCAGTTCAGTAAGTAGACGGCAGTATTCATGATAACTCTGGATTGCGGCTAATTGGAAGCAGATTGTACGCCTCATCCGTATTGGCTACCTAATTTCATGGACGTTTTCACATGGTCTCTACCGTTTGTGGGCGAAAAGAGTAGGCTAGATTTCACCAAAACGGCAGCTCTACTTAGTCTCTAACTTCTCCCAGTAACGGATATGCTCATCGCGATTCTCAATACCTGCTCCAAAGAAGAACTCGAAGACGAAACCCCCTCGTCCATCTCACCTGGCCCAGTCTCCCCACCAATCAGTAGTGTCGATCAGGAATCCACAGAGTTCAAACGCCGTGCTATCAAGAATAAGATCCTCGCTATCGGCCGCCTGTCTCGCGTCTTCCAGGTTCTACGTGAGGAGTCTGAGCGCGTAACCGAATTGAAAACTGCAGCCGGCGGTCGACTTCCTGCCGGCACATTGATGTTAGGTGCCGAAGGCATCAAGCGGGCAATCAACAGCTTCGAGGATGCCAGGAAAGTGGATATCCAGAATGAAAGGTTGCCGCCAAGTCACGACGAAGTAATCAGACAGAGCGAGGAAGGTAGGAGGCAGGCCCTCGAGCGTGCGAACAAGGAGGCAGAGAATGACAGGGGACTCGAAAGGGTCGCTAGGAGGATTAGCATGTGAGCATTGTGTTGCCTTGACCGTAATGAAGAACGTAGCTGATATTCTTTCAAGGGAAAAATAAGGGCCATCTGGGATGGCACCGAGACTTAGCTTAGCTCTAATCTCATAGCTCCTACCAAAGAGATCATGCCTTCTGTTCGCAACGGATGCTAATTCTTGGGCAGTAGGGGGTCCACCCGTTATTTTTTTTATTATCGAGTTTGGAAAACAAGGCCCCAGTCAAGGAAACGTACGTAACTTAGAACAGTTGACATTCAGACACAAAGCGCGGTGATGGCGGAGGGATATTTCCACTCTTGAAGTAAAACCGCCAAATATCCCGGTAAAAGACAAAGGAAAAGGGCAAAATAAGCCAGACTTTTTTCCACTTTTTATCTGCTTCTCCCGCGACAAAAGCAAAAGGATAGATGGTCTACCCGCCTAGTAAAAAAATTTAGGGAAATAGCTAATAGTGCTTTTCTGGTTACGCGGACCCTCTATTCAGTGTTCAGTCCTAACGAAAAGGGTTGTCAGGCGGGTAAAGTTCGCGAGGGGCAATTCTGGAGCTGTGACCGCAACGTAGAGCACGATGCACCGTGCGGGGATTCTGTTGATTGATAATCAGCGCCCAATCAACGTATATCCACTTCCCATCCAGTAACACGTTCCGTCCGCAGTTGGTGCCCATCGCCCCAGCACCACCATGTCTCTCGACGGCGTCGGGCAGATAATCCTCGTGAGTCCATCGCCCCCTCTCTTATCGACGAGCTCCCTCCACGGCAGTAGCCCTAACCCGAGTATCGGATACCCTCCCAGATCCTCTCGGGGAAGGGCGGTGTAGGCAAATCTACCATAACAACGCAACTCGCGCTCTCGCTCTCGCTGCTAGGCAAAAGGACCGGAATCCTCGACGTCGACCTGACAGGGCCCTCGATCCCGCACCTGTTCGGCCTCGAACCAGCCAAAGTAACACAAGCCCCCACTGGCTGGCTCCCCGTCCCCATTCACGCCGCCAATGCCGCCACTGGAACCGCTGCCCTCAGCTGCATGAGTCTCGGCTTCCTCCTCCGCGACCGCGCCGACGCCGTGATCTGGCGGGGCCCCAAAAAAACCGCCATGGTACGCCAGTTCCTGACAGACACCGCCTGGGGAGAGCTAGACTTCCTGCTCATCGACACGCCGCCGGGCACGTCCGACGAGCACATTTCGCTCGCCGAGACGCTGCTGCTGCGCCAGTCGCCCGCGCGCAGTCCACCCACAGCCCTCATCATCACCACGCCGCAGGCCGTCTCGACGTCCGACGTGCGCAAGGAGCTGAATTTCTGCAAGAAAACAGATATTCCCGTGCTGGGCGTCGTCGAGAATATGAGCGGGTTTGTGTGTCCGTGTTGTGGGGTGTGTACAAATGTTTTTTCAAAGGGTGGGGGCAGGGCCATGGCGGCGGAGTTCGGTGTGAGGTTTTTGGGGGAGGTGCCAGTTGAGGGGGAGTGGGGAGCAGTGGTGGAGGGGCGCGAGGGCTTGCTGGTTGAGAGGTTCAGAGCCTGTGCGCTTTGGCCGGTATTTCAGGGCATCGCGGGCGAGGTTATTGCTACCCAGGCGCAGACAACAACGGTGGCAATGGCAGCGGCGGGAGGAGGCAATGACGCTGCAACATCATAGGGCAACATTCTATTTTTTATTATCTCATATTTTGACTTGCTGTTTTACTCTTTTGGGTGAACAGAGGGGTGTTTGGGCGCCTATGCTGTTGGGAGTAGGTGAAGCAATTGGCATGAGGGTGGAGCATACACGGAAAAGGAGCATATTTTGCATATAGTTAAACTGAATGGTAATAGACGCCATTTCCATTCGTAAAGGTGCATGAGCAAACTTAGCATGCACACGTCTATAATACTGAGTACCTGTGGTGAACCCTAACGGCCGCCACAGGACCTTGGGTAGGGGTCCCATTCGTGATCCATAAGAGAGTTCGTCCTTAGTCAACACCTACCAACTACCGAATTATTCCCATTTTTGCACCACAACGCCACCCCGTTTGAACTCCGCTATGTCTCCTAATGCCACCTGTTCGTCCCTGAGTTCTTTACTTGGAAATGTCGTCATGAGAACCCACGGACGCACGCTGCTCTGTGGGTTTGCACGAAAGATGAAGGAACGGACATCGCCAACTGTATGCGTAGTGTTGAATCTAGAAATTAACCTCGAACCGTCACCAAGACGGATCTGCAGAGATACTGCAGGTTGCGAAGTATCGACATCCATAGTTGGAGTAGACATAGTAGCAGAAGACGATGCTGTCGTTGGAATTGGAGCGGTTGCTTGGGATCGGGTCCCTGGGCCAGGAGTCGGACTCCCTAGACGTTGGCCACCTCCTCGAAACGAGCCTTTCGACTTCGGCGATACGTAGTCTTCGGTCATTCGCTTGTATACCTTAACGTCAGTCTCCTGGCCAGGCTCGACATTCAGCAGCTCAAGTGGCGCCTGCCCGCGCCTTATATCTCTCAGATAGCGTCCATTTGCGGGATCATCATATCGCATTAGTGGGCCATCGCCGACCGAGAATCCGTCACGCCAGAATGTTAGAGTGCGTTCAAGAGGAGTTGCACGCCTAGTAGTTTGGGCGTTTGGATCCGTGATGGATTGACTGGGAGTGTCATCGCTGCCTAGGGTCATACCGGTGCCAGTAAAGCGGTTGGTTTGGGGTTCATCGGGTCTTAGGGCTCCTTGCCGCGCTTCCCTTAAGGTGTGTTAGTAACCTTCCACTCATACATTTCAGAGGCTAGAATACACTTACTCAGTAGCTTTCTCCACCAATAACTTCGCAAGATCCTTCACTCGTCCAGATCTGGGATCATTTGGATTATGCAGGGCAATACCAGACTTTTCCCCCCCAGCATAAAGATCTTGTTTCTTACCATCATCGTCTCCGTAATCCTCATCACTATCGTCACCGGAATGCGAGTGACGTTCATCACCACCGGCAAAGTCTCCAAGAGTGGCAATCCTCCTCGGAGCTTTGCTTTTATTGACCGCGGGGGGAGGAGTTGAGGTACCAGAAGTTGATGCAGGAGCGTGAGCACCCCCAAGGGTTCGGGGTCCGCGCGAAGGCGAAGGTACATCTTCGACATCGGGATCCGCTCCATCGTCGTCTTGGGATGCGTAGTATTGCGCGACAGCACCCGAGAAATCCCAACGATTTATCGAGAGGTACTGCTGAGCCTAGAAAGGGGCGAGTTGGTGAGAACAGTGATCACATGCATTAGACAAGAGGATTCTACCGGAAGTCTCACTCTTTGGGAGTTTCAGTGGGGGGTGGACTCACTTCCTGCGGGCCGGTGCCAGTCACTTCACAAAACTGGTCTATCAAAGAATTCTGGTCAATACCCTCATCTGCCATGTTGCTGATGAATAGATGGAGGTAGGAGTGTAGTGGTGTTTGTCAGAGCGGTTCTAGTTTATATGTCAGCCCTGGAACCTGTCATTCACGCCGCGCCGCACGCCACACGCTGCACGTGGCTGGAGAGAGCCCCTGCCGGCTCCACCACCACCACTCGCCTTCACTCTTCCCCATCTGCTTCGACCACCTTTGTTCAACCTCGTTGAGGTTTGCGCGAGCTCTCCAGCTAAAGCAAAAGTATAGCTCACTCACTCACTCACTCACTCACATAGCTCGGGATCATGGCCCGGCACTCGAAGTCTCGCTCACCTTCGCCTGTAGGAAGCCAACGCTCCTCGAAGCGAAGCCGACGTGACGACGACCATCGTGACAGAGCTCGAAGAAGTGATGCACGGGGCCCCAGGAGGAGGAGTCGCTCTCGAAGCCCTAACGTGAGATTGTCATTGCTGGCTCCATGTTATACCCGCATATCTATGCTAATATCGCAACTCGCAGAGGCGTTACCGCGAGCGAGATACTCATCGCCGTCGGGACCGTTCGATAGATCGATACGAAGATCGTCGGGATAACGATTCGTACCGGCCGAGTAGAAGGGACCGGTCTCGGGACAGGAGGAGATCAAGGGATAAGGATGGGGGTAGAGATCGTTCCAAGGACCGGTCACCAGATCGGCGACGGCGGCGGAGTCGAGACAGAGACTACCGAGACAGGCGAGACGACTCCCGTGAGCGAGATCGAAGGCGCCGAGACGATTCTGCTGACTCTAGACGCAAGAGTAGACGTGATGAAAGTAGGACTAGGATGGGGAGCAAGACATCTAGTACAAAGGGGCTCGAGGTACGTTGATCAGTGCAGAAGCTGGTCCAGGTGCTGAACGTACTAACTAGCGATTAAAGTCTCCGAAGCCACCCGCACAAACCGAGGAAGAGAAGAAGGCTGAACGATTGGCAAAACTAGAGGCCTGGAAAAAAAAACAGGCGGAGGAAAGGGAACGTAAACAAAAGGAGCTTGCCGCCATAGGGGGTACCCGCACTCTTCTAGATGAAATCGATAAGAGAGCTGCTAGCTCGCCTGCAGTCGTATCCCCACACTCCCCCTCAATAGCTAACGGGGATGCCTCACCGCCGCGATATACGGGAAAGTTTGATCCCAAGGCCATAGCCAGAAAGGCGACTGTATCAACAGCAGGAGCAACTACTCTTGGGAAGGATGTACCCCTTCCAGAAATTGCTAAAGCGTCCGCCACCTCTTCATCCTCGGCTGCGGGTTTGAAAGCTGACAAGACACCTACAGCTACTTCAAGATCCTCCACAGGTACGAGCCCATCCATCTCAACCCACCTTCCTCTTATCGGAGAACCTGCTAATGGGAGGGCTTCTGCACCAGTACACGCTTCCGCTTTACCCAAGTCACGGGGTAATGTAAGCGGTTTTGGTTTCGGCAACAAGCCAATCTCTGATGCGGACAAGTCTTCGCACAAACGAGCTTTGGACTTTGGAGACGAAGAGGCAACACGGAAGAAGCTAGAGAAGCTACCTACTCCCCCCACCGAAGATGTTAATGGCATCGGTGACGCAGCTTCTGCTGGCGTTCCTGACGGACAAGAAGATGATGATGACATTGACATGCAAGATGCGGGAACTGAAGAGGAAACAGCAGCCGCAGCGAGAGCTGCGGCAGAGAAAAGGGAAGAAAGGTTGCACAGTCAAACCCTAGCCCAGGAACCTACCGAAACCAAGGGTAGCGACGTCGTGATGTTGACTGTAGAGGACGAACATGACTCTGCAGAGCCTATGGAGCAGGACGAGGACGTAGACCCCCTTGATGCGTTCATGTCTGACCTAGGCAATCCAGCGTCAACGCTAAAGCCTATCAACACCGTAAAAAAATCTAACAGAAAGAACAAGAGACAACCCGAAGCACTCTTCAGCGATGATGAAAATGACCTCGAAGCTATGGATGCCAACCCCGATGATATCCTGGCTATGGCAAGCAAAGCGAGGAAGAAAAAGGACCTCCCAGCAGTCAATCATGCGAAAATGAATTACGAAACGTTTCGCAGAAATTTTTATGTTGAGCCTGCCGAGCTCGAGGGGATGACCGAAGAAGAAGTTGCTGACTTGAGATTAGAACTCGATGGTATCAAAATACGCGTAAGTTCACTATAACTCTACACTTCCTAAAGGATATGTCTCACTCAGTTCCAGGGTGTTGACGCTCCGAAACCAGTGCAAAAGTGGTCGCAATGCGGACTTGGGGTGCAGTCGCTCGATGTTATTAGAAAACTTGGATTTGAAAAGCCGACATCTATTCAGTCGCAGGCCATTCCCGCTATCATGTCGGGTCGAGATGTTATCGGTGTGGCAAAGACCGGATCAGGAAAAACAATTGCATTCTTACTCCCCATGTTCAGACATATTAAAGATCAGAGGCCACTAGAATCACTGGATGGTCCCATAGGCCTTGTGATGGCCCCAACACGAGAGCTTGCAACACAGATACATAAGGAGTGTAAACCATTCTTGAAAGCTTTGAATTTAAGAGTACGTCTCAACACAACCTAGAGTTATTATATTAGGACTGTCCCGCTGACGGATTTATAGGCTGTCTGTGCATATGGTGGCGCACCAATAAAAGACCAGATAGCAGATTTAAAGCGCGGTGCGGAAATTATTGTTTGCACTCCTGGTCGCATGATCGACCTACTGGCCGCCAACTCTGGTCGAGTTACAAATTTAAAGCGCGTTACATATTTGGTGCTTGATGAGGCGGATCGGATGTTCGACATGGGGTTTGAGCCGCAGATCATGAAAGTGATTGCGAATATCAGACCTGACAGGCAGACAGTTCTATTCTCTGCAACTTTTCCGAGGCAAATGGAAGCTCTTGCCCGGAAAACTCTCCAGAAGCCTGTGGAGATTGTCGTCGGTGGGCGCAGTGTAGTTGCTCCTGAGATCACTCAGATCGTGGAGGTTCGAGCTGAAGAAAGCAAGTTTCACCGTCTTCTCGAGCTTCTTGGAGACCTCTACGATAAAGATGAGGACGCCAGGACATTGATATTTGTCGATCGACAAGAGTCCGCTGACGGACTGCTGCGAGACTTGATGCGAAAGGGATACCCTTGTATGTCCATCCATGGTGGAAAGGACCAAATTGATAGGGACTCAACCATCGATGACTTCAAGGCTGGTGTTGTCCCAATACTAGTTGCGACGTCTGTAGCAGCCCGTGGCTTAGACGTCAAGCAATTAAAGCTTGTTGTGAATTACGATGCGCCCAACCACCTCGAGGATTACGTGCATCGAGCCGGCCGAACAGGCAGAGCTGGCAACACCGGCTCAGCCGTCACCTTCATTACGGAGGAGCAAGAAAGGTATACGGTAGACATTGCGAAAGCGTTAAGACAGAGTGGACAACAAGTGCCTGAGCAGGTACAAAAAATGGTTGATTCTTTCATGGACAAGGTCAAATCTGGGAAGGAAAAGGCGAGTGGCTCTGGGTTCGGTGGAAAAGGTCTGGAGCGTCTTGATCAGGAACGGGATGCTGCCCGTAACCGCGAACGGAAGACATATAAGACTGGCGAGGAAGAGGATGAGGACAAAGAAGAAACGAAAAAAGATGATGAGATCATCGTTAAAGCAGCATCTACCACAGCTCCCGCCATATCTACTCTACCGGGTGTTCCCAAGGGTATCGATCTCAATGGAAAGATCACTGTTCACAAGAAAGAGACAGCGGATGCCCCTGCTGGGGGGTCAAAGAATCCGCTTGATAGAGTTATGCAAGCTACCGCCGATATCCATACACGATTGAACAAAACTGGGCAATTGAGATCAGGAGTACCGATTGATAACAAAGGCCCAGATGCCGGGGCTTTCCATGCAACACTAGAGATCAATGACTTCCCCCGTAAGTGGGCCCTAACCCCACTGCTCCGGAGTGCCTCACTAACCTACCCACAGAGAAAGCCCGCTGGGCTGTTACAAACAGAACAAACGTCGCAAAAATCCTCGAGGCCACAGGAACCTCAATTACAAGCAAAGGAAGCTTCTACCCACCTGGTAAGGAACCAGGGCCAGGGGAAAACCCGAAGCTATATATTCTTGTTGAAGGTGATACGGAAGTCGTTGTTACCAATGCAATGAGAGAGTTGATGAGGTTGCTGAAGGAAGGAACCGCTGCCGCAATGGATAGCGAGAGTAGAGCACCGGCTAGTGGACGGTACAATGTAGTCTAGTTTGCGGTTGGCTGAGTAGCACATGCAAGAGTAAATGCACGATTGACGACTGTCAAAAGCTTTCAACAATTCTATGGAAGCGGCGACAGAATACCCTTGACGAGAAATCTGCCTTGAGAAAAGCAGATGAGCAATCCTGCGCGCCATAGATACCCTCCTCTCCCCAAAACTTCCAACCACCAATTCAGCCAGCCCAATCAGGTATCATACGAGGACCTCATGCACACACAAGAAAACGGGGATGGTATTCAACGCGCAATCATACCCTCCATGACACTCAATTCTATATGTTTCATTCCTCAGTAGTTGGGCTTCACTTCACGGGCCCAGATGTACGCTTGAGCTCCGACAAATATACCCAAGCCCAAGTGTCGCTATATATCTCGTTGTATTTAACGACGCTCAGTCCCATACGGGGGTTGCAGGTGTTTAACAAGCATCCACAAGCTCCCACATAGACACATACGTTGCATACTCGTCACCCAAATACTAACCCCCTTTTGGGGCAGTAGGTCGGCCATGTGAGCACAACACCGTGTACACCTCCTCAAGTTAGTACCTGAGGTAAGAGGGATTTTCCTGATGGCATCAACGATGCAAGTTTGCTTGAAAGCATCACTACTCCTATCATCACTCAGCCCTAGCCAACTAGGGTCTTCAAAATAGAGAGCGGCAGGGTTAATATCATTGCTGAGGCCGTTAAGGGTCGTAGTAAGAAGCCTACCGACAACGGGCATTAGAGGGTCAGGGATGCTAGCGTCAACCAACATCTCTTTCTCGGCAGCAGCGCGGTCCTCATTACTGATACTTTGTGATTGATAAGCCCCTTTGACGGAACCATCAACATCAGTGAGAATGCGTTCGAAATGAGGCACTTTTATAGGACTGGCATCGATAATATCCTTGAGACCAAGAAAGACCTGCCTTTGGTCACTATCCACAGGGTTTTTGAGTATTTTTCGAGCAGTCTCGTCAAGTCCACGCAGTGCGCGAGAGTTATATCGAAGAAAGTTTCGGGGAATACTAGCAAGAACTAGGAAAAGCGGACATGAATTCGATTCAGAGACTTCCCAAGTCAGCAACTGCAGAGCAGACAATCGATAGGAGCTCTCTACCTTTCTGTTGCACAAATTCTTTGTCTTGTGTGCGTCCTTTAGTCAGGCGTGAAAGCGAAAAGAGATCGTCGATAATGAAATTCATTAGATCCATCGACCATCTTACAACTCCAAGTAGTGAGTGGAGAACTTCTACATGATACTTGTGTTAGCCCCTTGAATTGCTAACTAGCTCTCTTGCTTACCAGGTCTTGTGTAGTCGTTTTCGGTCCCCCCTCCAGCGGTAGATTTTACATTGTTAAAAGTGATCGCGAAAGTCAGCGCCGCAAGCCGAAGATGCAGGGTCGCCCATGCGATTTTAGCAGTCAGAGTCCTATGATTTAGTTCGCCTTTGTAGCCTAGAGTATTCTGTAGGCTTAGACATCGCTGTATCATGGGGTTGCGAAAGAGCTTTTCATGCTGTGGCTCATGAGAGTAGTCAACGTTCATGTTTATCGCTCGTTGGCTTTCGCTGAGGAACTGGCGTTCTAGCTCTATTGAAATAAGGACAGGTCACCTATGGAACACATCAATCAAGTAACTTACGTAGTCCCAAGCACTGTTGGATGACGGTTGCAAGGTCGTCATTATTCAAATGATTCACACACGAAACAGCAAATTGCAGAGCCAATGCGATGACCACAGGAGTAACTTTTGCTGTAGTCAAGTTAGATTTTAGCTGGTAATTCGGTGATAGTTCGGGATTTCCTTACGGTCTCCCTCATGTGAATCCAGTAAGCCCAAGGTATATTCCATTACCTTTAGCTTTGCCTCACCATCTGCATCTACACCGATGGCTAAGCAGTGGTTTGGAGACAGTGCGGTATGCAGACCTGCCATAATGTTTAGAATTCCCCCTTGGACCAGTTAGCAAGTCGGCTTACATGGGTCATCTATCGGAAATGCAAAACCAGCCTGTGGCATGCTCGACACACGATGGAACTCTTCGCTGGCAGTTATAGGTACCATTAAGGACCTATCGCGAAACTCTATAGACCCATCGCCATATGAGATTGCAATAGTATTGCTCGAATTGATCCGCTCTATCGCTAAGATAGCCTTTCTTACAGTGATGTCGCTCATTCTTCTTAGGTCAAGGCTTTGCTGTATCTTCTCGTCAGTAGTGGGGATGGATAACCTCCGAAGGAAATGAGCGAACCTCGTTTGTACTACTAACGCTGTTTCTTCTTGTTCCCAGTTTATCGAAGCTAGGGTGTAACTTCTGAGCAGCTGATCGCAGTTCCCACCTCGCGATTACGCTAAAAGTATCTATATTCTGTTGGGATTCCTCCAAAGGAGTTGGCACATAAGAGAACGCAGCCATGATTGTAGGATATGAGGGTTCGCTGTGTTTCGATGGTTGTGGTGCTGGCGGGATCATTTCGAGGTGGGATAGCTGAGCCCGTGACATATTACCCCGAGATATATCATTCAACCCAATCTGAGATTGTGATATGTCTTTACCTTCGACATGGCCAAAAGGGAGGCAGAAGTCGTCAACCTTTACGTGACTGATCTGAAGAGAGGCCGTAGAAGGGACTTGGCTTTGCGGGATTGGCTTTTGGTTCGCCGGGATGTTCCAATTAATGGTGATGCGGTAAAGGCGGATTTGATGAGACGTTGTGTGAATGACAAGAAGTAGCGAATTATCTTTTCGAGCCCAAATTAGTCCACAAATTCTTCAATTCAAGGCCAATATGAATACCTCTGTCTGACGAGAAAGAAGCATGCGATAAGAGGTCATCAGATGACCCAATGCTCTCCAGTTCTGTATTGACCTCAAGCCACCGGGCATCGTGCTGTTGATACCACAGCCTTACCATGCCGCCTCTTGTCACTCCAATTAGAGTCGACCGTGAGGGAATCGGGTGGAAAGGACCAAAGGTCTTATGATTGGTCACCGAGTATTGAAACTGGCCGTTACTATCCTTGACAGCAGGTCGATAGAGCGGAAACTGGAAGGGCTATAAGCGTTGAACGTGCCGTCATTATTGGATAAACTACCATGCGTTCAATGTTCAGCCATGCCATCCCTACGATAGCACCCAAGTCGTCTTCCTGGTCCACAACACCCGGACGGGATAGGCTCAGGCGGTTTACTGCAATAAATATTGTGTAGATCGAAAGCCGGCCCAGCACATCCACCACTGCCAAATCAGCACCGCTAGGGTTCCAAGAAAGGTGCACTATCCGTTGCCCATCATCACTAGGAGATACCTGCGAGACAGAGAACTCTCCTCCGAGAGTCCATTTTCCGTCTTCGGGTCTGCACAGCAAGTTCCTAATTACAAGACTGGTGCCGTCCCGCCTGACATAAGCAATACAGCCCAAGTTTGACCACGCTACTTTTCTGCCTCCTCAGTCAGCCATACGCACGCACAGCTACAGCGTGGTGCATTTGCACTCTGATCCATACACGTACTGGTTGCAGCCGCTGGCACGCAGTTCGTCCAGCTTTTGGCCAAGGCCTTTTGCCGTGGGAGCGGAAGGTAGAGGGAGGCTTGGGCCTTCTCCGAACAGATCGTCCATGTCCAACGAGTCCTCCATGGTTGTCTAGGGCATACACCACAAGAATCGAAAGGCGGTCATAGTACAAAGGAAGAAGTTGCCCCAAAGCGCATTGAGGGGTGGTGGATGGTGCTAGAGACGCCGGAGTTGCTACAGGGAACAGCGGGCAACAGAAGCGCAGTTTCCCAACAGCAAAGTCGGGGCGGCACAGAGCCGCACGGCGCAAAAGTACCTGGGGTCTCTGCTCACCTCACCCTAAGTACAATATTGTACATGTGCATGTACACGCAAAATACAGCATATCTGACATACAACTCTGTCCAAAAAACAAGTACCGAGGATGTACTCCATACTTGTGAGACCACAGCCGCTCTGTACCGGACCAGACCAGTGCAATACTGCTATGCGTGCGTGGGATAGCGCGCAATGGCACAGTACTCCCGTGGTGCGCTGTACAAAACATAATACAAAGTATAATACAAAATATAATGCAAACACATGCAAGTAAGTGCAAGCACAATACCGCACAATATTGTACAAAATCCACCAAGAAGCCGTATTATGGTGCCTTGGGCCTAGCCCCCCCCGACTCGGAACACCCCAACAATAACAATAATAATAATAATAATAACAATACATAATACCAAAACAATAAATAAATATTGCTTAGCGCCCCCGTGCATGTTGTCCCCAGTGTTACCCGAACACCACCAAATTCTCAACCTCCGTCTGCCAACTCCCCTGCCCTGCCTCCTACTACCTTCCTCTCCTCCTACCTTCCTCCTGCTTTTCTCCTCCTCCTACATACCCCCAAGCACCACCACTGCAATCGCTGCCGCTGTTCGCGGCTGCATCCACCCCAACTCCACCTCTCTTCCTGTTAGCCCTCTCTATGATAGCGCGCAGGCTCAGCACCGCAACTCCCATCCGACCGCCCGCTTCCTTCTTTGGCCCCAGTCAATCATGACTTCTCCCGTCGGCGCGACCGTGTATGTTGAAGAACTGTCTGGCATGTCCTCTCCGCTCTCATCAGCGCCGTCGCTATCGCCCGCTCCTCCCGACTTCTATCCGTCCCCGTCGTCCTCGTTGCAGGAACTGTTGCGCACCAGCAGCCAGGAGTCGCTGTCGCTTCCGGCTCCTGTCGCTCCGCCCAACGAATGTCCTCCAGCGAAGAAACGGAAGATAGCCGAGCCAAAACCCAGAACCACCGCGTATCTGGATCTGCGCCCAGTAAATGGTGGTGCTCCCGGAGAGGTAGAGGACAGGCAGAAACCTCAATTAGACCTGCTTCTGAAAGTACTTCGGAAAAAGAGGAAGATTGTGGTTATTGCAGGAGCTGGAATCTCCGTCTCTGCAGGCAGTACGTGCTTCCAATGATTGTTGATATGGTATGCGTGGCAATATCTAAATTACCTTTCAGTTCCCGACTTCCGTTCGTCCAATGGCCTTTTTACCACTCTCAGGAGTGAACACAAGCTCAAGACATCGGGCAAACACCTTTTCGATGCTTCGGTCTACAAGAGCGGCTCTTCGACATCCAGTTTCCACGACATGGTGCGTTCGCTGTCACAACTAATTAATTCTACGCGCCCAACAGAATTCCACCACCTTCTCGCAACTCTTGCGCGCGATGGCCGCTTGATGAGGCTCTACTCCCAGAATGTTGACGGCATTGATACATCTTTGCCACCATTGGCAACAAAGGTTCCCCTTTCCACTAAGGGCCCATGGCCCAGGACGATTCAATTGCATGGAGGTCTAGAGAAGATGGTGTGTCAGAAGTGCAACCACCTGTCAACATTTCAACCTGCTCTGTTCGAGGGCCCGGAACCGCCCTCTTGTGGTGAATGCGAGGCGTTAGATTCAGTCCGCACGACAATCGCCGGGAAACGTAGTCACGGAATTGGAAAGCTGAGACCCAGGATAGTACTGTACAACGAATACAATCCGGACGCAGAAGCTATTGGAGCCGTCACAAAGGCAGATCTCAGAAGCAGGCCAGATGCCGTTATTGTCGTCGGCACGAGTTTAAAAGTACCTGGAGTCCGACGGATTGTGAGGGAAATGTGTGGGGTGGTTCGTGCGAAGCGGGATGGGGTAGCGATTTGGATCAATAATGACCCCGAACCTTTGGGCAAGGAATTCGAAAATTGCTGGGACCTGGTTGTTAGAGGGGATTGTGAAGAAGTCGCCCGGCATGCAGACTTGAGGAGGTGGGATGATGATAACAATGATGATGTTAAAGCGTTTAACCGGGTAAAGAATGACTGTGAGGGGGTGAAGGTGGTCATTCGGACTCAAAAGAAGAAAAAGGGGGTAGAGAATGTGCAAGGGGTGTTGACGCCCATCGGAAGTCCTCACCTCAGGATTTCTTCTATAAAGCAGGGTGATAATATGGAACATACCTCAAGAGAGTTGCCAGCAAAGCATCACAAGGCAGAGGCCAAGCGGAACTCAGCACGGGGCCGCCCAAGGAAGACCCCCAAGAACACTGAGCCATCACTGAAAAAGAAACGGTCAAAAGCCCCGACCTCAGAAGGTGTTCTGAAGATTAATACAACATTTAAAGTCAGCAAAGCGGTTGCAATGGCATCAAAGGAACCCGCCAAACCTCCAAAACCAGAAGTTCAGGGGCATCTTAGCCAGGTTCTCTGTGAGACCGCTGACACCCCCTCGCTCTCGCCAACGCTCACAATCCGTCCGCATTCCCCGCACGCAGTCCGGTCAAATACCTTCGAGCATGTCCAAATCAGGGAAAGGGAATCTGATGGCGCGGTGCCTCAGCCACGATTTCAACTTTCCATCGGCTCCCCCGTTCGCCACACACCTGGGGGATTTGCGGGGAGGAGTGAGACTGTCTCCCCCAGGGGCCCTTTACCTAACAGCTTAGCAAAGCTTATGAACCCATAAGCGACGAATATGTACGACTAATGTCTTGGATGCTGGCAGCTTAGACGCGGGATTTGAGGCCGCACCGGAGTTTTGGTTGATTAGTTTCATACCTTGGAAGAATCTTGTGCATATCTATGTCGTGGTCCTCGAGTTATAATTACTCTTCCTTTCCCAAAACGCTCCGGCCAATTACGAGCGCTGCTATCGGGGAAGCTAGGCGTTTGCGGTTGCCAATGCATGAGCGTTGCAGGATTTGTATATACAAGGCTTATTGAATGGGCAATTCATGAGTCTACTAGAGATTGCCAACATCAATTGGACTACCATTCCCTGCAATTATGTACTCCGAACGTACGGATAGCTTATAGGTCTTCTCAGGCAAACCGCCCAGATGCTTTTTTTGAACTTAATGGATTCAAAACTACCATGCTGTCATACAAACATGGAGCAGTTGAATCGCCCATCCGCCATGTAGAATATTGCAAACAGAGCCTACCATCTAGTCCACAACAATGTTGCCTTTCTCCGAAACGTACAAACCGTCCAAGAACTACATTTACGTTAGCAGTGCGTCCACGAAACTTCTTAGAGAGATGTCGTGCTGCGCCTACTTTCCGGATATCCTTATTTCTGACTCGACAGATTTGTTGGATATCTGCTGCACTCTGTGACACGGCTTCAAGAGAATTTCCTGTGATCTGGAGTTCATCTTTCTGGTTTTTCGATATCTCTACGTCAACGCCAGCTTGCATCACAACGCGGCGAACAATCTTCTCGCCAATAAAATTCCTGCCCCGAGTTTGTCCGTCAGCCAGCCAGCCTGTATAGTGGATATCGAGCAAATCTCATCCCGCATTCATAACCTTATGCAATACGTACCGAATCTCCACCTCGTATAAGCCAGTCTCTTCGTTTTTATCGAGATTAACGTTGATGGGGAAATGGGCGTAGACATATCGCATCTTGTACTTAAAGCCCTTGGTGACACCGATAATCAGGTTGTTGATGATGGTCCGGACGGTTCGTAGTGTCGCGACATTTTTGCGGCTGCCGTGGTGGAGCTCAATGTGGATGACGTCCTTCTTGGGATGGGAGAAGCTGACCGCAAGGTGGTTGAGGCTCTTGGTAAGTTTACCACGGGGACCCTCAACCGTTACTATCCTGGACTTGATGATCACTTTCACTAGAATTTCAGGCCCTCGTCAGCAACCGTTCCCATTACCATAGGCAGATCTCTACCCGCCGCAAGACTAACCGCCTTCCGGAATAGTAAGAGACTCGGACGAATGAATATCTATACAACGGTCAGTAACCAGATGAGAAACCAGCTGTAGGAAGCATTGGGCTTACACTTCATCTTGAGGGTCTACCACTGGCGGATAAGGGTGCTGTCGAAAGTCGCGAAGCTGGACGCCTAGATAGTGTAGTTTGAGTGGCCGGAACGTTTAGCGAGAGCAGTCCCGATTCTAGGGCTTAGTGCTCGGAAGCCCTTGCTGTGGTCTCGGCTCTTTATTAGGAACGACCACGTGAACTCGGTTCTTTACGGGGAAATGCACGATTTGTTCTACATATGCGGTGCACCCGTAGAGCATGGTCTTCCGGAATTGGCACTTCCCAGCAAGGGGGGAACCACCACAGGCCTTGTACGTTACTCTACTCCGTACAATTCGCAGCACGCATCACTGACTAAAAAGAGAGCGAGTCCCCGCCCAAGCTTGCACTTGTACGACGTAGGAGAGGGTAGAATATCCCAGTTCGCAGACATGATACACCTAGCGCCAGGAACCCCGTGCGTCCAACGAATCAGCAGGGTGCTGTCCACCACCCTGCCCAGGCAACGGCCCTCAGTTGTGCAGCGTCCCGTCTCTCGCCTCGTATCCTATCTCACTTCCCCCTTACTGCACCCCACATCCTATTTTGCTCCGTGCACACCATCGCCATCCTCCTGAGCCGTGAATCGTAGGTCGTGTTCTACTGTGGGCTGCGCGTGCGCTAAGGCAGGCTTTCTGTTCGGGTTCTTGCACAACTACTCTCCTACGCGTATATCCATGCGGGCTAAGCACTGGCCATCGACCGTTGTAACGCCTGCAGGAAAGACCATCACTTGGGGACGACGGTGGAGCGGTTCCAGCTGACTACTTCACTACCTTGACACTCGAAGACTAAAACGAAACAGGATCACTAAAAACCTCCGAATCTCCCTCGCATCTTCAGGACGATGGATACTGCGACACATGCTCCCGTCATTCCTATCCGCAACCCAAGGCATACAGACCGACAACGGCGACGTTCGCTGCCTCCTCCTCCACCACCGTCTTACTCTACTAAACTTTCGCCAAATAGAGTCAACATTAAACCCGCATCCCCCGAAGTTATATCATCTCTAATATCTTCCCTCTCCTCAATATCTTCCCCGGCAAACCATCACTTCGAAAATTTCCCAATCAGTGGGCCGAGCCATTCCACTCCATCTTCACCTAGCGCATACTTATCAACATTCCCAGCTCTTGGCTCCGGCGGCTCTATTCGCGAGCTCGAGTTTCCCAGTAGCCTAGACTACGGTTCTTACTCAAATCCCGGCTTAAGTGATGCAAGAGACCATCAGTTCCTCCACCCTGATGATGCAGCCCTGCCGCCTGTTGTGCGTACTTCCAAGCATTCTTCAGGTTTATCTGCCATAGCCACTGGAGCTAGCCCAGCGCCAGATGTTCCATCAGCCAGAAACTACCACCGCAGCAGCGGCCCCCCTGGATCTCGCGGGTCTAGTTCAAAAACACCCAAGGACAAGGACGATACTGGCAGCATAGGAAGTGTAAGTATAGAGAGAGGTGCTGGAAATCGAGATTCAGCTGCCAGCTACAGTTCTACGGGCAGTGGAAGCAAGAGGAGTGGAAGACATAGCATGGGTCTGAGGTACATGGGTTCAAAGGAGCGGATAAGGGAGAAAGAAAACGAACGAAAGAGAGCGAGCGTAGGGGCTGTTGGTGGTCGGCCGGAGGGATTAGGGCTAGAATCTATTGGTGGGGGGCGGTTGAGCCTACCACCTCTCAGCTCGGAGATTTTCGTCGAAGATATCATCTGCGAAGAGACTCCGCCCCACTCACCATCACACCTTACTGCAGGTGGTCCATCTAATAGGACCAGCCCAGTTGTTGGGAAGTCCAGTCCTATAGTTGTTAGCAGAGATGTGAGTCCTGGTGGCGTCGGTGGAGGTAGATACATCCCTACTAGACGGTCCTCACGTCAGAAAACCGGTACCAGTCGTTCACCGAGCAAGAAACGACACTCCCGCCGTTCAAGCCAGGCCGATGCGCCCAAGGAGGCCAGAGACCGTGAAGGAGGAGCCGGATCCCAAGACCCCAAATCACGATATAGCGAGGCGCAAACAGAAGCCGATACCGTTAAAGGAGAGCGGGGGCGAAGGGAGAAAAAAGATCATGGAGAACATCCGCCCGTAATAGTTACGAACCACCCACCCGTCAAATTGCAGAGTCCGTTAGGGAGCCCATTACTCCCGCGACCTGAGCCGCCAAGTGCGACTCCTAGCAATCAGGTTGACCGAACAAATCAACTCGACGATATCCAGACGGTCGATGAAGAAGAGAGCGCACCCTCCCCTGCGATAGTACAAAGGAAGACGCGCAATAGCGGTGTCATATCCGCAAGCAAGCCTATCAAACCCGCAAAGCAGTCTTCTACAAAGACCTCATTAGATCTTCAATGGCCCCTCTCGCCACAAGCTCCGCGACCCAATTCCAGATTGAAGCGCTACTCCCAGCCATCGAGCCCTCCGACGCATAGGAGAAGCCTCTCAACCCAAAACTCAAGGACCCAAGAGTCGCACCTGCATCAACCCGCTCCACAGGTCTTGATTGAAGATCGTCCATCCAGCGCCGACTCGGTTGATGACGCTGTCGACGCATATCTTTGCTCACCCCGCCTATCCCAGAAAATCCGACACCCACAAACTGGGCGAGTAATATCGTTCTCCGAGGTCGGCGATTCGGAAGGATTTGCCGTTTTCTGTTGTGTTGGGATGGGATTAACAAGATATATCACAGCGTTCTACGATGAGCTCGCTCTAACACTCAAGCTACGGCTCATCACCCCTGATAGACCTGGGGTTGGCGAAAGCGAGCCCTATGCAGATGGGACGGGCACCCCACTAAGTTGGCCCGGTGCGTGCTCACCTGTATCACCCTGGATGACTCAATATCTGACTCCGGCTTTATAGATGATGTTTACGCGATCTGTCAAGCTCTTAAGATTACAAAATTTTCTATCCTGGCTCATTCTGCTGGTGCCATATATGCTCTTGCAACTGCACTGCGCATGCCCCAGCACATACGTGGCCGTATTCACCTACTGGCCCCATGGATCCCTCCATCTCAAATGGCAGCTATTGGATCTCAGCAGGAACTTCCGCCAGCCGGTGCAGTGCCAACCAGCCAAAGAATTTTGCGGGCGCTCCCAACACCAATACTCAAAGCTGCAAATTCCAGCTTCATGAGTGCTACAAGTAGCAGCATAACAAGTAGCCTACCTAAAACCCCCCGCCGCAAACGGCCGAGCGGAGGTAGGGACACACCAGCTCCAACAGGCAGAGATACACCCGCACTGACCGGCAAGCGTGATTCCCTCCTTTATCCGAACCCTAATGTCAGCGTGAGCCCAGAGCTTGACATGGGTCAGATAGCTAAAGCTGCCGCTAATCCCGACGATACAAACTCTGAAGCCGTTATACTTGCTGCGGCCGCATCCACACTTGCAGAAAAAGAACGGCAAACAACCTACGACACACGCCTCACTCACGCTATCTGGTCTCTAGCCACACGCGGGGCGAACCCCGCTGTTGATCTACTAGTCTGTCTTGAGCGACGGCAGACTATAGGATTCCGTTATGTGGATATCACAAGGAACGTGGTGATCCATCACGGAAGCCGAGACACTCGAGTACCCGTTGAGAACGTAAAGTGGCTTGGGAAAACCATGCGACGTTGTGAGGTGCGCGTGTTGCCGGGCGAAGGACACGGCCTGATGGCGAGCGCTAGTGTTATGAGCGGTATCCTAATGGAGATCGCAAAGGAATGGGAGGACTGGATGAGAGTCGTCCATGGAAGGGGCTCAACGGGCAGGAGGGGGACGGTCGGTAGGGGTAATGAATGGGGCGCCTAGAGCCACGCTCCAGGAGCTCACGGTTGATTTTATGGCGTGGGGATTGTAAGGGATGCATGCATGCATACCCTTTTCTTCGTGTGTACACATGATTTCTAGTGATCTTTTTTGGCCCACAGTCCTATTCACAGACGGCGTAGTGTGAGGGACGGGCGACAGCCCCCAAGGCTCCAGTGTTTTCAAGTATCACGTCTTACACATTCACGTTAATTATAATAAAGGATCGCAATTCATCCTCCCCGTCTTTCCCTCCTATGCCCGAAGCCAACAGGCGCAGAGTCAGCCACGACAGACGGCACTTCATTTTCGGAACAAGCTATTCAACAGAGGACTGTCTAGTGTACTCACGTGCGGCATGTGGCTGAGCTGCACGCTGGCGCAGGAACAGGTAACAGCGGAACACCAAAGACAGGGAGGGAATGGCGCGGGGTGCAGCCGGTACAGTGCAGTGGAACAGAAGGGATTATAGATACTTGCACTCCATGTTATTAGGAGAGACCCAGGCCATTGGCCGGAATGTGCAGTACCGCACACAGCGGCCGTACAATATTGTACCATACAGAGAGTATATTGTACACGCGCTGCGCACCCGAATACTTTTTCGCTCATCCTTCTTTCCGTCCTTCCTGGATCGAGCTCCACCTGCCTACGTCCTCAATCTCTCCCGCCTCAGCCAACACCCGCCCTACTTCGCAAATTCATCCTCCGCAAATTCGATCGCTACTGATTCGAACTTCTACAATAGAGTATTCCCCCACAAACCCCAGCGTTGACATTGCTACTGGCAATCCTTGTGCCCCCAGCGCATCACAAACACACACCAAGCGACATCCTCAGAAAGATATCCAAGATGCCCTCTCAGCGGCGGCTAAGGGTACTCTTCCTTATAGTCCTCACTTTGACCGTAGCCGTGCTGTGGTATACCGTATGAACGCGCCCTCTCTACCATCAACCTCAACAACCTACCGTCCAGATACTAACCGCTCGCACAACCACAACAGGCCGATCTTCGCGCCGCGCGGCAGGTAGACTTCTACCAACAGACAGTGAATAAAATACAAGAGAAAGGAACAGACACCGAAGAGAGAAGTAGGCGACTGAAGGACGCTGAGCTGGACGCAAAGAAGGCGGCGGACACCAAAGGACGGAAGGAGGCTGTACTTGGCGATGGTAGTAAAGACGCAACCACAGTGAAGGTCAAGCCGGAGGTAAAGGCCTCGCATGTGGCTCAGGACGTGACAGATGAGTTGAATGCAATCTTAAAAAGATCACCGAGTATGCACACCGCCTTACCTTTGGTCCCAGTCAAACTGGAGCTCTAACGCAGGATGGCACGAACACATAGTCATTATCTTCTCCAAATCATACTGTCACTTCTCCAAGAAGGCCAAAGATATCCTTCTTGAAAAGTATAAAATCGTTCCGGCCCCGTTTGTTGTCGAATTAGACCAGCACCCACATGGCACCGAGATCCAAGACGAACTTCAGATGAGTACAGGTCGACGGACAGTTCCGAATGTACTCATCAATGGAAAGAGCATCGGTGGGGGCGACGAGGTCGCCGAGTTGGACTCGTCTGGGCTATTGATAGACAAAATCAAGACTATCGGCGGGAAGCGAATCATGGAGGCTGCATTGAAGCCTCCAAAATAGGGTTATGAAGCACCGGGGGGTATGGGGAGTCTGGAGAGACCCCACCGGTCAATATCGTGTCCCCCGCATGGACTTTCCTAGGCATGGCATCCTGGAGTTTCTAAGGAAGGGCTTTCCCCTGTTTCTTTCTTGGGTACATATGCTTACCCTAGTTGGCTTTCATCTTCTTGGTTCTACACATACGCGTAACGATTTAAGGCTGTACTATAAGGGGAATATCGCAAGTAGATTCTAATTGGCAGAGAAGGGGCGAACCGCTACAGAGCCACGCAAAAGAATATGGCCCTGGTAGCGAGAGTGTCACGGTTTCTAAGCTGAACAGTATAGTCAAGAGCTTAAAGGCTAAAATAAAATACAAAAGCTCGCTACGCTTACAAGAAATAGAGTAATCAATTTTGACATAAAATAGCTATACCTTTTGCTCGATTGTATGTAGCTTTCTAAGAAGATATTAGAAGGGTGTTGGTATAGCTACTTGTCAGGAAGCTGTGCTAATCACAGCAATTCCAACATAGCAGGGTAACCTTGTTGAAATTTCAAGCCTAGTAGTATGTATGCCTGGGTAAGCTGATAGTGCCTGAAACCTGGAATCAGAGAAAGAGTGGGAAGAAGAAAGAGATACAGAGACTAAATACCATGACTCTTCAGAAGATGAGTTGATGTGTCATGAATCAGTATGATTAGTTGCATCTCATAGAGCAGCAGAACCATTGTGAGCACAAGAGCCAGAGTTTGCTAGTATGACATGTATATTTGTCTCAAAAAAAGGCAATAAGGTATGCTGATACCTATTCTAAAGGAAAATGAAACAATCTGACTGGGGAATTAGAAATAAATTTTTTGTTGCTATCTTTTTGAGAAGTCTAGTATCATATATTCAAAAGGTAAGATTCTAATTATAAATCAACATAATGTTACTAATTTTTCTCTATTGCACTGCTGATTGACTATATGATAGTAACTATTTTGAGTTACCCTGCTAGAATATAATCTAGATGTTGAGGATACACTTGTGGGTCAGTATCAATATAAATATCTCAAATGAGAACTAATTACTGACCTTCTCCTGTAGCTGTATCAACCTGCAAAATACAACCACACTGGATTACCCTACTATTGGGTTACCCTACTGTAGTCACCCTATGTGTGACCCAGTATTGCTACCTGACATGAAGCTAGAGTATACTTACAAGTCAATATAAGTAATTTGAGAATATGCTATAATTTAAAAAATTAGGCATAGCTCCACTTCAAGTTACTGAGTGTGCCTATTTTACTTCTAGGCCAGAAAGAGGTTTTTAGTCCTTTATGACTATCAATTTTATACTGAGGTCAGAAGGAGATTTTCTATAGTCCCTCACAACTATCACATTTTATATGCTGATACATACTACAAAACCCAAGCCTATTGAATAGATAGAGGTATATAAATTTGAGAATGTATATACTGTTGTTAAAATAGACTTGAATGTATCAGGAGGGAGCAACATGACTGTATCTGTAGAGGACTCCTTATATGAGACAGGCTCCTAAGAGCCTGGGGCACTTGATTTCAATAGGCTCACTGTTCCTATGCTAGGACAAGCTTTCACTTTATGTTACAGAGCACTTAGTGACAAGCATAGTAGTTAGAATTGTTGAAATTTCAAGTTTAATAGTATGCCTGTATAGGCTGGATAGTGCCTGAAGGGAGTGCCTGTGACACTCAAGGCATTTGAGAGGGGCGCTTGTGTCACTAGGAGGATGACTAGGCTGAAAGTGCCTGAAGAGGGTGCCTGTTGTTGTTAAAATAGGCTTAAACATACAGTTGGGTCAAAAAAGGGGGCATACAGCCACATTTTCATGTATTTTGCCATGTCACAAGAAAACAGAAATATAAAAACAGACAAATTTGCTCTGAATGATGTAAATTAAAATATTAGTAATGACTATCACCAGAAAAGAGCATTCTATTGTAAAGTGCTCTGCTATTGTTACCTGGTGCAAAGTAGAACAATCACTTTCTAAAATCGCACAACTTGAAAATCTTGCTTGAAGTACAGTCTATTTTGAAGCACTACAAAATGGATTCTGAATTCTTAGCCAGTAAAACATGTTCTGGACAACCCCCAAAATTTTCTAAAAGAGAGGAACAATCATTAGTTTGTGTTGCCACATTTGATACTTACCTCTCAATCTTTGCTCTTAGCACCCCCTCTAAAACAGCTAGCAAGCAAATCAGCATGCCAATTATTCAAAAAATCCCCAAAATATCTGGATTGAATAGAAGGAGAGTAAGAAAGAAGCCATTTATGACAAAAGTCCAGATGCAATCAAGACATAAATGATGTAAAGACCATAAAAAGTGAGAAGAAAAAGATTGGGAGAAAGTCATTTGAACAGATAAAGTTACTTTCAAAGTTGGATATGAAAGTAGAGCAATTTGGAGGAGAGTGGCTAGAAAAGAACCTTGTTTCTTTTTTCAAAAGTGGTCACACTATGGTTAGTGCTTGGGGTACTATTTATGTAGATGTAGTTGAGCCATTGGTGTTTTTAGCAGAGGACAAATATATGAATGTGACACTCTACATTAACAAAATTCTTGAACAATATCTTGCACTATTTTGGAGAAAAATAAAGAAAGAAAGAAAAGGACAACAAATTTACATCATAGATAATAATGCTAGATACCATACTGTGAAGTTGGCACTAAACTGGAGAGGAAAAAAAAAATCCCTTATATACCTTGGCTTGCTCAACCCCCTAACCTCAACCCCATCAAAAACCTCTAGACTATTCTAAAGCAAAAGATTGGAACTAGAAAGCATAGAATTCACAATGTTTAGAATACGCAGAGGGTTGCATAGGAGGAATGAGCTTGGCTTACTAGAAAGCAAGTAAGGAAATATACAAGCAATATGCGCAAGAGAATTGACATGGTTTTGGTGAACAAGTAAAGTTCTATTAAATATTAAGAATATTTTATATTGTTTTCTTTTTCTTATAATCTACTTTTTATGAGAATCCAATGAGAATTCATTGTGTTAGATAGAACATTTCTTAGCTTAAGTTGTATTTTTGTAGATTACTTTTTTGACCGAACTGTACCAGGAGGGGGCAGTGTGACCCTATCTGTAGAGGGCCTCTTATATGAGATGGGCTCTTAAGACCCTAGGGCTTTGCCAGTACAGGCTTTCACTTTATGTTATAAAGCACTTAGTGATAAATTTAGTAGCTAGAATCAATTGCTTTAGGTGTTTTCTTAACTAGACTTTAGAGACAGTACAGTCAAGTAAACACACTATTAAAGATTTTTGCTTGATTGCTTGAGGTCAACATCCTCATATATCCACCAAGTGGCATGCAGTCAAGACTTTGCAGAAAGAAGTTCCAGAGTTATTTTCACTTTTCAAAAATATTATTTTTGTATATAAATCATTAAAACCCATCTATCTCCCATTATATAATAGTTATGTCAAAAAGTGACTCAAGTTGCTTACTTAAAGAAAAAAACAAAGGAAATACATTAGGTACCCTTACCTAATGTTAGGCATCTTCTTCAACTAGAGTTTAGGCATAAACAAATTTTCTTAGGCTTCTTACAGTGGGTGGACAAAAGTATCCGCGCGCGGAGGTTTTGCGCATTCCATCAAGCATGCGCACAATCAACTCCAACCCTTTTTACACCAACACAAGAGGTCGGGACAGGCTATAACTTTGTATATAGAAGATTTTAAATTGCTTTAAAAACATGTGCCTACTTAATATTTAGTGTACCACCCCCTTGCCTTGCACACAGCCCGCACTCTCTTCTCCATACTTTCAATCAACTTTTCAAAGAATTCCTCTTC